>CM060833.1:73222500-73512500 GCA_030762175.1 Metallyticus violacea
CTGAAACACAATGGATATAACTTATTTAGGGGTTATTACATACAAGATTCATAAGGATTTATTATGCCACTAATGCAGTTCACAGTGGTCTGGTGCCTTGAGGTTGATGACTGCGCGCAACTCTGATAAGAAATGTAACATTGTTGGTCTCGAATTTGCTCTTTTATTGTTGTTACCGGATATTGCAAAATATTGTGGCATACACATTTCGTGGATTGTTGGGGATTCGATAATGTAACATTGTTGGGATAAATCGAAACGGCGGTTAGCAGTGTCAGAAAGAGCAGTTAATGTTTTAGAAAGGACGCAGTTAGTTACTGTATCCTGGTTGATGATTTACACGCCCCCCTCTTTAGAAAAGCTTGCGAAGTAGATAGGAAAACGACACTTGAGAAGCAACTACCAAACAGAACAGCGGCATATCAGCGAGCTACATTCTTCCCGCTCGTCGGAGCCAGCTCTCTACCATGTAAAGTATGCACATCATATATTGAATCTGCTTATTTTTCAATAGTTGGAATGTTGTAATGAATCTTTATTAGGTGATCTAGACATAAAAAAGCGATAATTTCAATCAGATGAACCCAGTAGAATATGTTCTTATATTAAGATGTCTTAGAAGCATGTCATTTAACAGTTATTTTTCATAACTAAACAAGTTGCAAAGTTCTTAAACTATTGTTGAAATACTATTTTGACTGAGGTACTAAATCGCGTGTCAAAATAATCTCCTGGTGTGTATTTCTCTTTGAGCATTAAAAAAGTGAACATGATAAACCGAAGATTTCTTGCATCAACTGAAAATGCACATATTTAGTTTTGACAAAAAGTTCTTCTTGTAGACAAAAGAGCCCCAAGTTCGTGAGAATATGTTTTTGTAAACGATTATTTATTGACTCTCTGTTGTATTAAAATGAATTAATTGGCATTAAAGTTCAATACTTGATGGGAAAATAATTATCAAAGGAGAAAAACAACATCCTTTCTTACCTAAAAGAAGAAAAAAAAAAAAGATTTTTCAAGGGAAATAAATGGGCTGCCAATTCAAACTGCAGGATTCAGAAATACAATTAGAATACGAGGACGGTTTGAAAAGTTCGCTAGCAAGATAATTGTTTATCTTGGTACATCTGTCTTAAGCATTCATTTAAAGCATAAAGTACTGTATAAAATATTTTTATTTAATAAGTTTTCTAAAGCAGAAGTTTTGGGGTATTCTGAATACAACAGAGTATCCTGCAGTGATAAAATATTTTTTAATTGATGGTTTCATACTAAAGGAGTCCGTTCATGCACGGACTGTATAAATATTTACGATCATATTTGTAACAACTGTGAAGCAATGAACTAGTCCTTTCGGTTCCTCTTTCCGGAGAACTATCTCTGGTCTTAGATGGAATAAGGCCGGAAAATCACTGGATAACCTCATTGAGAGATAAAGACGGGTAGTCAGGTAGCCCTTGGGATGATTCTAACTCAATCTCTGTCCATTAGGGACCCTCTGACCACAATCTCGGCCATTACTCGAAGCTTCCCTAGCACAGCATTAGATATGCAAATCTAGACGCACAAAGACTAGCCTGGCCAGTCTAATGGCTGAACATTAGACCGTGTAAACTCCGGGGGACACTTTCATTAATTAAATCCTTAACTTTCCCTTTCTCTTCCTGTAATTGACTCGGCAGGATGCGAATTCCAAGCTTTATTACATTGTAGATTTCTCACTTTATATATAGTTGCTGCATGGGTTTATTCCTCGTTGAAAATGAATTTTACTTACATGCTATACAAGAGAAGTATACATTCTGCTTAGCATTCTTTTAACCTTTCCGCTGTAGCAATTATAACATTTCAGAAACAGCAATAAAATATTTACAGGTGGGATTTTTTTTTTTTTTTTTGGCGATCTGTACCTCTGAAACCAAGGATTTTGGAAATATTGTTTTAATATTATTATTATTTATTATTCTCATCCTACTAAGATGCATCTACTAACTTTCCATACTTATTTCACTAAATGGGGAGCGACTAGGGGCGTAACTCCTAACACTGATTTAACGCAATTATAGCCATCATGAATTGAACTTAAATAAATACAAGAATATAATGAGCCAAGTATGTTAAACAACTATAAAATTTCTCTGATTTAAATCATACATTTATTACCGTGTAAAGTTGCTGTGAACTCGATGGGTTCATCGTAATGGTAACCGTCTCGGGCCCGATGGTGCAACGTCCTCTCTCTTCAAACTTCCTTCTTCGTCTCATCCAGAAAGCCGTTAGAAATGTTATCGCCACCCCTGGCCGCGCATGCGCAGACTCTTAATGTTCCTCACATACATGTAATTTTTCTCAACCGTCATTTCGGCTTCTTAACGAATCTTACAATGCATTTCTACATATTGTCATCCCTTTATGTGCTACAAACCGAACTTTTGATAAAGCTTTCTATGTTTAGAATATCTAATATATTTTGTAATATTATTTAAGGCTCTATTAATAAACCCAGTGTAACATATTGCAACGAACTATATTTATAAGATACTTTTCAGTACGTAATTTATAATATTTTGGAGAAAAATCAAGATTTTTAGATGTTCATATAGTGCTTCTTTCCTTGTGTAAAAAAAGTTCTCAATAATGATCTGTTGCTGAAACTTGTACTTTACTTTCCCGCAATAACACAAACACTATAATGTAATGCAAGAAATGTCGTTTTTATAGTAGAATAAATTGCATTCCTACTTCATATATTCTATAGTAAAACTGTTTGAAAGCATATAATAACTTAAAGGCGTAATGTTTACTTTTATTTAGAATTTCAAGATTTGTTCCTGAGTAGCATGTATTATGTTTGCCTTCAAAACGGCATAGATTTGAAATATCACAGCTCTAAATGTTGAAGTGGAATTGGCTGCCAATAAAAGTGCAAGATAAATAAGATAGTCTTCTCTTGAGAGTGTGTGTATTCCAAAGCTCTTCAATCATCGATGCCATACGTTTGCCTTGCCCAGTGGCAGATTTAAATCTTCTCTATATGATATCCAAATTCCGGTAGACAGCATAATCTCGCCAAGTGTTTACCAAGTTGAATGCCTATCTATCATCTTGAAGCATTGCAGTTAGTAATTGAGTCGACAGAACTGCTTCGCGTTCTCTTCTTTTATTTTCTCTTGTCACTTGTTCGCTCATCTCCGGAGAAACAGCGGAATATGTGTCTCATGCTGAACTTGCGCGCAAATTACAGAAGAGGTTGTTTAACAACTTATTGTTATTTGTTCGCTGGTAATCACCATATTAGGTAGCCTTTATATTAATTGAATTTTCTGTTATAATCTACCAGTCATTCAACATTTTGTTGTATTAAAATGAATTTTCAAATAATTATTGTTTAAAACATTAAAGTGTTGGTTTTTCATAAAAAATAAAGGATTTGTATACGTTTGCGAATGCTAAGATAAATTTTAGGTGTATATATTATTTTAAGCCTGTCACTGGTTTCCTTGATTGCGATTAGAAGTATCAAAAGTTGCTTGATCTCGGTCAACTGAGATTTCTCTATATTAGACTGTTTGACTGAAGACAAGGTTTGAAACTGAACAAATTTACCACAAAAACAAAATATATTTCAAAGTTATGTGTTTGAGACTGCACTGCTTATTTCGTAAAATTAGATCAGGCAAAAGAGCTTACAGTTCTTTCAGGAAGCTATAATAATTTTAAGGCTGACTTAATTTTTTCGTAAGGTAAGAACAGCTATAGTATAGATTATTATGATAAACCACACAAAAATAATGTTTAAATTTACTTCTTTTGCTGTTTTGTTTTCTTATACGTCATCCTGCTTTTGAGGATTTGTTTAATGGCTACAGTTATTTATAATACAAGGAATGTCACTTAGAGTTATCAAGAAATAAATGCTCACCGTTAAAAAGGAGAGGGAGATATGATTTGCTGCTTACAAGATCCATAAACTCTGTAAATTTATACAACATTAATAGTGTTAATGTGAGGACAAGCCTGGCACTGCGTGTTCATTAGAGCAACAGACAATTTGCTGTAAGCATGTTGACGCCTCAGGAAATAAGTACGCACTATGATTAGCAGAAT
Source organism: Metallyticus violacea (assembly GCA_030762175.1). Lineage (NCBI taxonomy): Eukaryota > Metazoa > Arthropoda > Insecta > Mantodea > Metallyticidae > Metallyticus > Metallyticus violacea. Next base: position 73,226,611 of record CM060833.1, read on the forward strand.
AGAAACCTATTACGCTTTTACAACGTCGTGTTACCAATAGAGCAGCGAGTGAAGCTAGAGACCTGCAGAGCAACTGGAGATGCATACATCGAATTGGCTGAAATTTGGAGAGTTTCTACATCAAGTTTCATAAAAAGGTATGCTAATAGTTCATTATTTACACTAAAAGTATCGTTTATTTCTCGATACTTCTAAATAGAACACCTTGTACAAGAAAAGATAATCGCACTGAAAAACAATATTAGAGAAACATATACACCAACAATATCCGGACCTGTTGGTTTGATATCTAACTAAATTCTGAACATTTGTAAAATAACATACTAGTTGGATGTTCTAGCATCTCCAAGCTTGCCAGTCATTTTCGGTTCAAAAACCATTCCGATAGTAAGCAATTACTGATTAGCGCTTATATGGCAAAAGAATGTGGTAGAAGTATAAACGTTACTTACATAGTAGAAAAGTGAAGAGTATGACGTAGGCAATAATCATGGCACTGTTTATGAACGCAACATATTTTCCATATTCAAAGCTTTTCCTCCCAATTTTTGGAAAGATAAGACTTGCCTATATACATGCTATACAAGCAATGTAGAACTTCTAACCAGATGAAGAGAAGAAATACATCCCTGCTCGAGAAAGCTGTACTAATCTAAAGCTTTTAGTTTCATAGAAATCATTTAACTCACCAATCAGTGACCATATAGTTATAAGAATAACGGGATTCCAACCAATCACAGCTGCCTATTCTCAGAAATTTATCGCTTCCTTTTACCAATTTCATTATATCGCACCTACGTGCATTTTTTTATTAATTCATCAAATATGTTTATAGATTTTTTGGCCTAAACATTAGTGTGCAATGGAAAACTATGGCAGGATTTTGAAAACATTTTGGCAAGGCGCCAGATGTACAAACATACTTCATAATTCAAATTTCCAAGTGAAAAAATACTAAGCAGAATAGAAATAGTGTGTGTATAATAGTTTTAATTTTGACCTTCAACTGTTCGACTACTAGGGGTAATTCATAAGCCGGATTGGTATTCATAACTGTAAGTGCATTTTAAGGAAATGTTATTTGATTTATATAATTTTATTTGCTAAATATTCAAACTAAATAAACCTCGAGCTCAAGTTTCAGATTCTCTCAAGATAAATTTATGGATAAAAGCCACAGCTCTTATTATATTACAACACACACATTTTTAAATAGTTAAACGTTTCATATTTAAGTTTTAATTTTTATTTTACTACCAAAATTATTTTTTCTAAAAATTAAGCTATATCTTATAGCTAGAGAATAAAACGTGTACATAAAAATACTCTAAGGACATTTTTCTTAGCACATGTATAATTATTTATTTATTTATTTAAGCGCGTATACAACAAAAGATTACAATAAGACAGTTGCAACCCCGAAAGAGCAAAAGCTGGTGCTCGGGTGCAAATTCAGTTCTTTATATACATCGAAAATTTTCACATCTAAATTAATAATGTAGATACAGGAAAACCTGAAAACAATTATATTACACGTGTTTCAAACAATAAAGAATATAACTTCTTATAACTATATGTAAAACTAAATATTAACGATCGATGTCTAAATGTACATAAAGAAAAAACTAATGCAAGCAACTTAGATGGGTTTCGTTGGACCTATGGCTTATTAAACAAATTATATGGCTTATTAAAAGTGATAAAATTAACTACCAAAAACAAATATGAACATATTTTTGCCAAGTGAATGTATTTCATAAATTCATCAGATTAATAATTTAGCTAATTAAAACGATAACTGCATTCTGAGATCAAACTTTTTCTTTCTTTACCTTTTTACAATTAGGTTTTTAATTATTTCTATTAGTTTTAATTTTAGTATCAAGGGAAATACATTTTTTGTTTAACATTTTGAAGCTTTTAAGTTTTATTTTTAATTTTTAATTTTTTTATATTCGGAAAGTGTAAAATAAACAACTTTCTGTGCAAATGATATTAAAGCTAATGTGTAATTTCAGCATTGTCCATAACACCTGCAGAGTATGAAATTTGACTCAATGTGATGCCATGGAACATGGGTCGCTTTTGTAGGAAGAGATATCGATCAGCTGATGAACACGGGGAGTTAGTTGTCTGGTCCGTTGTGATTAATCTCCAGCAACACAAAAGCTTTATGATACCAGAGCGGCATTAATCAAAACGTCACAGTGACTTCGCTCTTTATTTCTGTTGTCAAGTATCAATTTAGTGGCCTGTGTAAATCCACCTTGACTTCCGTTTCTGCTTCTACTTCAAGCTTAATGATTTTTAGCTAGATTCCTTTTTATAGTAAAACCCTCAGAAAGTCATTTGTAGCATTGTGGAGAGAGTGTGATATTTTACGTTAAATGAGGGATGAAAACAAATTAATAATATCGCTAATTATATTACTTTTAAACTGAATAAACAAAGAACTCTGAAACTCAAAATTATGAATGGTATTGCAACACAATTATTCTTAATTTCTTTTTATGTAGGCATTTATTTGATCTACTATTAAACTTTGCATGTTATATGCAAAATAACCACATCAATGACAATTAAAATGGTTAAAATCTTCCTGCTGTTTTGCCATGGTCCATGGTTTAATATGCTACCATAACTTTCATCACACTCAATAGTTGGTGAAAGCTACGGTAGCATATTAAACCATGGACCATGGTGTTCATTGCCCACTGATGTTACAACCGCAGTAGACGGGTGAAAGCTACGGTAGCATATTAAACCATGGACCACGTTGTTCATCGTCCACTGATTTTACAACCGTAGTTGTGGGTGAAAGCTACGTTAGCATATTAAATCATGGATCACGTTGTTCATCTTCCATTGATGATACAACCGCAGTAGATGGTGAAAGCTATGGTAGCACATTAAATCATGGACCACGTTGTATATCGTCCGCTGATGATACTACCGCAGTAGTTAGTGAAAGCTATGGTAGCATATTAAACCATGGATAATGGCAAAACAATCCGGAAGACTTTAACTGTTTTAAGTGAAAGCTATGGTAGCATATTAAACCATGGATAGTGGCAAAACAACCCGGAAGACTTTAACTGTTTTAATTATAACACCGGCGTGAAAGCCTAAGGAGTATCGATGGCAATTGATGTCCAGTACCTTTCAGTTCTGTCAATAAGTAATCTGTGTTTGACTAATATTTATCAGTGATTTTCAAAATTGGACCCTTTTGTTGCTAAAACAGATAGCACGCATTAGTTTCAGGGACCGTCCCTGAATCCTCATTTTGGCTCCGTAAATCTAAATATAAAATATTTATGGACTCAGGATATTCGTTTTTGACATTGTGAATATTAATATCTTTAAATAATTTTTCCAGTTAATATATTTTCTTACAAATTGTTTTTAAAAAAGTTATTTAATTATGTTCTCAATTCATTCAAGCTACTTGGTTGGTTTGCTCGGTTTCTTAGTTTTATTGATTGTTTTAGTTCCTACTTAATTAAAACCATTGACTTATGGAACTGTGCTTTTGAAACATATTTATTGGTCAAAATATACCGATTTTGAATAATGAGAATAGGAATTCAATTGAAAACAAATTCAATTTTGCAAGAATCCAGCTTTTTGTGCTTTCAAACAGATCTGTATATAATATTAAACAACAATTCAATGGTCTTGGAGCATTGAATGTGTTCTTGTTTATTTTATCCTCTGTTCTATCTAAATATTTCAACAATTTGTTTTGAGTTTACTGGTGAAATAACCTTCTTGCCCGTAATTTCATCAAACAAAACAACACTTTTTAGTTTTACAATTTTCTAATTATAATTATTAAACACAGAAACCATCCAAAATACAAATCCCTTCTCAATCTATTTTCAGCATGACATAAAACGCATACTACTTTTATTATGTCACAGTTTGAACTACCTTCAAGCATATTCTAAAAATACAATAAAATAAATTTTGTAGATATTTTCTAGAGATTTTAAGAATCGCATAAGGGTTTTTATACATACGTAAGCTAATCCACAAATTTCATCTATATCATTATTGTATATACATGAGGAGATTGAAAATATTACATCATGCAGTAAAATTTAAGCTATAAACGTTAAAGATAAATAATATAGTAATATTTTATAAACGTCTGTTCAATCTATAGGTATTCGAAACAATGAATTGATAGGATACGCTATACAAGCAAGTTTTTCTCATGATTAACCAGCTTTTGTGTCTACAAGATACTAAAGAACCAAAGCACTACATGAACTGTTGAAGTATGTGTAATAGTAGACACAGACAGCGTGGATAACAATGATCTCTTTGGAAAGAATCGCCCATATTCAGTCCCGACATTCCAAAGCAAGAGTTCACGCGCCATTCTTGAACCCTGTGGACATGTCTAGATCTAATCTCTATGAAAGGTTTAGAAGGGGGAAGGGCTTGGCCATAATCTTGTAGAGTTAGGTACAAAGGTTCCAATAAGGGTGCTGCGACCTCTGGCATGTCATGTGATGGTGACCTGCAACTGCCGTCATTGTGACAGCTTTGTTCCGTGGAGGCCTTCAAGAGGAACCTGATTAACAGTGAACTGCTCCCTCCCACAGTTGTCACACGGATACCTCCTTCCCCCACTTTCATTTATCTCCTCTTCTTTGTGTCTTCTTCTCCCAGCACACATACACACAAACCAATCGGCTCACGTAATTAGTTCTGTTCCTTAAGGAAGTCTTCTTCTGCTCATCACAGGATCTGGAGGATCTCAGGCAGACTTACAGTAACACGACGAAACCTTACAGAGATTCAACATCATCTACTGAACTGAGACCAGCTTAAAGCATAACGTTTCTGATTTATTATCATTAACATATTAAAGAGTCAGCGTTTAATGTTTCATTTTATGCAAAATATGTTCTGGATATACCGAGGGGACCAACAAAAATGTACCACAATTTCACAGTAGACAATTATTTAATATATTTCAAAGTTGTACCGAAAAACAACAGTAATGTGTAGTATGATGTTCTGTAAACAGATGTGACTCACATACATTATGATAGCGTTGCTACGACAAAATGGAACCAAGATTATCCTTTGAACAGAGGAAAGGAATTTGAAAAACCGATAAAATTTTTAAAGTTCAAAGACAATGGAGACGTGTGTACTGAACAGAACCGCCAACAGGGGCACAATTTCACGCATTCCAGACAAAATTTGAGACTGATGGTACCGCATGCGATGTTCATAAGGGCGGATCTGGGGGAACTCGAACAGCAACAAGCCCCGCGCACTGGATTCAAGGCACTGGATAGGGCGAAGAGGTCCGATTGAGTTTCCACCGCGTTCTCCAGATCTCTGTTGGACTTCTACCTATGGGGAGCTCTTAAGTATGTGTATACCGTACAAAACCAGCTACACTGGCAGCACTTCGGGAAGGAATTGAAAAGGTATGTGCTGCAATCGCTGAGGACACTTTCGCAAACGTTGCTCAGTCACCAGTTCAACGTACTCAGAAGTGTATCGATGCCGATGGTGGGCATTCTGAGCAATAGTTGCAACTGTTATAACTGTAAAAGTCTAAGATTATTAGTGCTAATCATTTTCTGTTTGTGCGAATTCAGTTTTGTTATGTTAACACAGTTTTCTCTTTGCTTGAAGTGTGTATTCATTTTTGGCACCCTCTTTTTTTTTTGATTTATTTATTTATGGACGCTCTTTAACAGCTCAGGTCATCAGCGTCCCATTCAACTCGGGGCGTGAAACGGCCGACAAGTTTTGCTCAGAGGCCTCTCTTTCAGGCTTGAGGTTCTTTTTCGTGCCGTAAATGTACGACACGGGACCCACGGCTTTACTTCCCTTCCGAAGGAAGCCATACTTTAGATTTTTACGCCCCGAAAAAATCCATCGGTCCTGGCCGGGTTCGAACCCGCGATCTTGGGTTTAGGAAGCAAGTATGGTAAACACTACACCACCTGGACCGACTTGGCACCCTCTGTATTTATACACAATGTGATATCTAAATTTAATTAGTATATTCTAAAGTTTGCCTATGATGACGTAACCAAAACCAGTGCTTAAAATCAACACAAAATTCTTAATAATTATGAAATAAAATTTCCCTTATGAACTTTACATAATCAAGTTTTACGCATTTAAACTCTTCAATATATTTTTATTTTTTAAGGAATCTACCTTAAAAAGAAGACAGTACTGAAACATTCTAAAATGAAGTATATGGAATTTAAATAACACATTTGGGTTTAATAACCACAGAAAATATTAGAGAAAACAGATTTATTCAATAAAATATGCCGACTTTTTAAAACTGACATTTAGCAAACATTTTATATAAGTTAAAAAGTACACATTTAAAAACCTATATTAAAAAAATCTTTCTACATGACATGAAAGTATTTGCTTATAAATGACACGAAACAAAAGCATAATGAAGTATTTTTCACTTTTTCATGTTGTTCTTGCAGCACCATTGTTCTAATTTTTTTAAGAAACATGGGAGCCTAATGAAAATGTTGCTGCATTTCAATGGATATAAATTTGGATTTCGTTAATACTTCGGCAGCTAACAACATTTATAGAGTGACCACAAATAAAAACAAATTGGAGTTATTATTATTATTATTATTATTATTATTATTATTATTATTATTATTATTATGTTATATAATTTAAGTATCTTGAAAATTTTTATAATTTAAATTTAAAAAATATATTGAAAACATCTTTTGTTGGCTTTCATCCCAAAGGAAAAATCCAAAAATACAATTTTAATTCATTAACGTTTAAAATTCAGAATCTGTAGTAAGATTACAGCATGAATCCCCTATAACTACCACTATTTCTGAAAATAAACCTGTTTTTACCATGTTAAAGTTCAGACAAGGGTTTATCAATGTAGCTAATACAGTGATTTCAACAATCATTAGAAGCCATACTTCGAACTCAAAAATACATTTTTTATGCCTGCAAGAAAATAAAGGTAATGAGATTAGTATGTCAATTGGCTTCCTCCCCACGCTTCTGACCAATATTTTACAAGATGTCATATGTAGGCCGGAACTTTCAGATCCCTTTTCATGACCATTAGGCTATAAGTAATATATATCTGGATATCTCTTAATACGCAGTACAAAAAGTGGTACTTTCTCCATACACTAGGATCATGCTAATGTATTCAGCATTAGTAAATAATACCATCTTCTCTAGTACATTCAGTTCGTGCTGCTTCTATGCGCTTCACGGCGTGTTGACAGAGACGTTTCACTGTACTCCATGTAAACGAGAAAAAAAAAATGTAAACACATATGTAAAAGACCGCGGTAGGCAGGAATATGCAGTACGTTTCCAGTCTAGTAACTAAACAGTTAAATGGGACAGAAAACTGTAAAAAAAAAAAAAAAAAAAAAAAAAAAGTAATATGACTAGCGCTCCGAGTTTTAGACTCCCCCACGCCAGTATAAACTGCAACATATAGTTGATAGTTTCTCTATATTGTAGACAAAATGAAGACAGATATGCGCTTTTTGCCTAACAATCGCGGAATTTATTACACTTTGCCTAGTGATCATAGGGATTTTCTAAAAAGAGCACGAAATTCTGAGCCTTACATGTGACGATATTTTGTCAGCTACTCAGCCTAGAATCACCCAAAAATCCCGTCTAATTTTAATGCCTTGAAGTAAATAGGCATTGTTCCGATTGAAAATACATATTGCTAATAAGCAGTGGAATTTTTGCATGAGCTACATTGAACTTCATTTCTGTGGAAACAGCACATCAATAGCGCCCTTAGTTTCAGAAATATTCGTGGTGGTTTTTAGGTTACCCATTCTATATAGATGTGTGTGTAACATGATTGGCAAAAACATTCTCATAAAATTACATATTATTTATCATTTCGAAAATTAACGCTTTTTAAAGAACGGTATTTATCATTTTTGAACCCTTGTACACTTTCCCCATTAATCAATGTAAAATTACCTTATTTTGAATTGATCAATTAGAGACAATCTTAAAAAAAAGAGGAAAATGAAATTTAATTAATTAAAATAAATCTATGTGGACATGCATTATTGGGCTATTTCTAAATAAGAAACGAGCATCGGAAGTACGTTCCAAATCAACTCTAAGTGATCAGAAGAAGCATCCTTTGCCTCAAAAACTGCAGCATAATGCTTCATAGTCATATTTTTGAACCAATATTATTTTATCTTTTATATTATATACAGAGTACCAAGACACATTCATTTTGCTGAAATAAAAACAATGACGGTCTGAATGAACATTAGGAATAAATGAGAAGTAACGTTTGAATATGTACGAGTATGTTAAATGAGTATTAAGAAAAATAGATAACAGACTCTCTTAGAAAGTTTCCAGAGTTTCTGAAAGCTGACAAGTAAGTATGTTTAAAACTCACTCAACAGAGAACAGTCCTTGATACACAAAAAAATTCAAATGAATAGCAAAAGTTTCCTAGTATTATGTTGTAATGTAGTGAGAATACTGATAAAAATGGTTTAGATGACAAATGTTTATCAGTAAAGCTCTCCCAAGCAGCGGCTAGAGCCGTATGCCGTGAGTGCATTGCGTTACGTTACATTACGCTAAGGAGCAAAGTGTGCCAATACATGAAGCCTTGCTCATACCTGAAGCAGAAGAATCCAGAGGATTACAGAGCGTGTAATTAGATGGGAGAGGGTGCTTGCACATGATTGGGCTTTTCACAAAGAGACAACTGGATTTTGGTTTTAGCAAAGGTTAAATTAGATGTTCCTTGAAGCTATGCTAATCTTGTGCCGCCTGTAACTCTTGGGGACAACTTTTGAGATCCTCATCACTGACAAAGACATCGTTAGAAAAAACAGAACAAAAAGCGAGATTTAGGATGGTTCAAGGATGTCTGTATTATCGGATACGCTTTAATAAATATAATAAATATACGTAAATAATCCCTATTTTTTTGGTAACTTCGGGTTTCAATTTTTAATTTTACAGGCTGTTCATATTAAGATTATGTGAGCATCTCGTGTGTGCAGGTACAAGATATATGATTTCTCATAGTCGCAAGAAGTTCAATTTTCTTATAGTTACGTAATTTAAAAAATTAGGGATAAACGTCAGGAGTGTTCTTTCCTTCCTCGTATGTAGGGAAAAAAAGCTCCTTGGATCTCGAAATTATTGCTTTGGAGTTGACTGTAGGTATACTGTCTTCACAACAAATTAAATAAAATATTCATAAAGGCTTCCTGCAGCATTCTTTATTGGCAATTCGTAAATTACAAAGTTAGCGTTTCCTAATGTAAATTGCTATTTTTACATGAAAATATCTAGTTGAAAAAGATCTTTGTGCGGCCTTCAACGACATATTTATATATTTTATGTACTCGTGAACAGTTATTTATTTATCTACGTAAGAACTATTTACTATTCACGTAAAAATGTATCAATTATTTAAGGAGCAATATACGAGTATTTTTGCATCCATTGTGTTCTTTTCTGAGTGTCTACAAAAAAGCTAAGACAACTCATATAATGTCACCTTCTTGTTTCTTTCGTAATAAGAGTCACTGTACACAAGACTAATGATTAAAACCAATCGTTCTATTTCCAATAAAGTTTGAATGCTGCTAGTATTATAGTATTCTTTCTTAATCAATCTGTTAAACTCAATCGACATGTAGAATAAAACACTAGCTTCTTAAACTAGTTATAAACAACACCAAAGGCAAACCGTGTATTTTAGAATCATGAATAGGTGCCAGTTTATTATAATATTTGTAACTTTTAATAGATATTTTATAGCACGATGTATTAAAAATGTCGGCATTTAGTGCTATAAATAAGTTACATCACTGTTCTAACGTATTCCATTCACTGCGAAAGAAGACGGAAATGAACTAAACGTCATAGCGTGCAAATCATTTTGAACCTGATATGAATATTATATCGGCGACAGATTTTCATTACTTTGAATGACATAAAAGTCTCAGGGGAAGGTGTTGAATAATTTACACGTTCTAACAATGCTGAGGTAGAAGGATTAAGGGCATGCCATTGAAACTACAGACAAAATAATTAACAGTGCATAATTATGTACAGTGGTCAAAGAACTAAGTTATATAATTTAGGTTACAAACTTTTCGAATGGATAAATAACATGTCTTTGGTATATAAGCAAGTATGTGTCAATCGATTTCTGATCATTAAGTTTAAAATGTGCAATTAACTCGACATTTGCGTGTTCATTCAACTTCTCCAGCGTTTGATTATTGACTATAAAGTATACTTCATTCATACTTCCTTCATACTATAAAGTATGAAGGAAGGTATCTTTAAGATACCTTCCTTCACAGATAACATTTGAGAGAGGATACAAAGTCCAAGTGAGTATGTTTGGAAACCCCATTCTACTCAATCTTCCATCAATTTGAAATATTTCTTCAGTGCATTACAATCGATAGAAATAAACTCATTTCATTCGATTTTCCTTGGGAACACTAGCATTATCGTGTGCAAAAAAGCCTTTACAAAATTAAGGATTACGGGGATTTTAAATCGTATATGATTGTGTGCTGTTTCCTTATACTGGGTGAGCAATGCTTGACGCAACCGTGGGATGGGTCGGAAGCGCTATATCGGCTGAGGCGGGGAGTGTATTCCCCCTCTTTTGCGCGAGGCTTTAGTGTGAGTTGAAATCTTGCTCAAGTAGCACGTTTTGTTAGGCGACGCGAAATGGGGCAATACAAGTTTTCTGTTCCTCAAACAGTATTCATGTATGATTCATACGTACGTACAGAATCAGCGCGTGCGTGAAAGCAGATTATTTTAAGAGGGATTTCTTGATGCTCACGTTCCTAATCAGAGTTCGATTCATCGATTAGTGAATACATTTCGTGAAATGGGAAATATTTTTGACAGGAAACAGAGACAACCACACACATTACTCACAGAAGAAACTCTGGATAACATTGAACATGCTCTTAGTGTTAATGTTATGTTATGTTAGAAATAACCTACGCGACAAACCACACTTTATTTACTGCGAACTTCCTGTCACCCGCACCGCCTACACAGCAGCCAGTCTGGCCGACCGCCGCACGTCGCGAAACTGGTTGCATGAAGGTTCGTTCACCCCGCAGAAGGTAAGCCAAGTCCTAAGGACATGGAAAAAATAATGAATGGAAGGGAAAGTGTAGCCGATGATTTTGAGGCCGCGGACTAAAATTTAAATTATTATTTCTGTGATGAAATTAAGTAAATAACTTTTCGTGGATTGAGAGTTACTGATCATTACAGCTTTCGCTGATTTTAATAGTTTTGCGAGTCAGCAAACATTTTAATATTAAATTTAAATTTTAACAATCATATTTGTTAATAAAATTCTGATAGTGGTTTTATGCACAGAATTTGTTGTCTAATTCTCTTTGTTTATGTCAAAATGCCTCTTGCTCGATTAATATATTTTTTCTAGTTTTTAATATATATCGTATTAGGGTTTATGATTATATGTAATTTCCATGTCAGAAATATAAACATTTGTATCAGAGATTTCAATGAGCATTTAGTATTAAATATGGCATTTCTATGATGTTTTTTTAGAATATAAACTCATTCCTATTGTTGTTTGAACCTATGAAAAATAAAAAGCTTATTACAAACGTATAATGAAAGAATAAAATGCAAACAAAAGTACAACTGTAGATATTTGGTTCATTATCTTCAGTACGTTTTTATATTTTTGGTGAATTGTTCCGCGTGGCGTCATCGCATACAGGTCGATCTCTTTGAGAGTTAGCAGCATTGTATTTCATGAATATATTTTTTCCATCAACAAAATTTGCTCGCTTTTCAATGAAAATGATGAATACCCTATGAAGGTCTGCTTTTTAATTTCTCACAAAAAGATATAAACGTAATAAAAGTTCCTTTGTTTCAGCTAGTGCATTACTAAATTAATGAGGTATATATCTACCTAACAGATTCGCAAGAGAGAACAATGGGTTTTCTGTTCCCATAGCTGTTCACTGTTGTTTGTCCAGATGTTTGACAGATACGCAACGCCAGTATTGTTAAAAATGTTAAAGCTAAGATATACCATGCAGTTCAAGTACGATCTCTCTGCAGGCAAGAACTTTTCTTTTTATGTGAGACAGGCTGCGTTCAAGTATATGCCATATAGAAAATATTTTTCTGCAAAACTGCATTTTTTAAAGAGTTTAAGGCAAATATTCAGTGCTGTAGGTAATAAGTAAAAGACTAAATAAACGCATTTTTACCTTATTTTTAGAAAAGTGAAATTAACTATATCGTAAAGTCCTTCAAGAAACAGAAGAGCATTTTACACTATACTACAGATGGGCAATTGCGTGTAAGTGCAGATATTCAAGCCTCACAACATTTAAAAATAGTAAATACTAAAAAAAAAAAAAGTATCGGAGAGTAAATGCTAAAGGTAAGCAGTCTTAACAAAGTAACTTGTTCAACTTCGGGCCCCATTTGTCAACCTTTTATAAGGACTTAATGTGAGGTTCTCAATTGTGCTGACATTCCGTTATATAAATTACAGTATGCTAAATTACCTGCTTTCTTGGAAACATACACGAAGTAAAGTGTCCACTCCTAGCAACAATTATATTGCATTAATTTATACAAGAACACTACAAAGAAAGTCATGATTCCATTAAAGATAATCAAGTCTGGGTTAATTTGGACGAAACTGCAATGTAACTGTTAGTACGCTCACTCCAAACGAAGTTTCAAACGCTTATCTTCTAGCAATAGAAAAATAGGAACGACAATTGCAAAAGTGGTCAATTAAGGAGGTTGTTATTGTGGCTAAAGGGGACTAGATATAAAATGTCCTTTTGCTCGTAATTCACACCGCCTCCTATAATGCTTAAGGCATGGGGGAAGCTAAAATGTATTTATAATAGAATTAATATACATGTTATGTGTTTGGCGCATGCAGTTCATTGCCTGTAAAACTGGTATTGTTGTAACAATTTTGAAATTATTAAGAACATGCTTAAATAACCCAATGAAAATGAAGGAGAAGGTATTCTTGAAGCGAATGCTATAAATAGGGTTGGAATAAAACGGGAATTAATTTACGTTAAGTCGCGTTTCAGCTACATTTATTCAGTCATCACAGTGCTGCAAAAAAAAAAAAAAAAAAAAAAAAAGGAGCTTCCTGTGTCATAAATATAAGTCGAATAGAAATTTTTTACTAGAACTTAAACATGTGCCAGGAAAATTTCCAGAAATGGTAGTACAAAAGCATAATTATCCACTAAAATTTCGGCTATCGTATATTGAAACTGATAGCCAACATCTTCTGTGGTAAAATGGAGAGCAGTCTGTCGGACAAAGAAGAAACATTGTCACTAGAAGAAATAGCAATGCACCAGTGATATGCATCAGTAACGTTGATTGACGTTGAATGTTCTTTTACTCAATATATCATTTTAAGAAGCTACCAAAAAGCATTTGTGTCCTCAAATGTTAAATGCTGTTAAACTGAATAATGAAAAGAACTAAGCTGCCTTCGATATAACAGAATAGCAGTATCCATCCACTGAAGATGAGTTTTTCAACACTAATTTTTATTATTCTGGTTTGTGCTAATTTAGCTTTTCAATGTACGAAATATTAGATGACAACGTAATTCCGATTTTTTATTATTTCATAATTTTCCTGAAGTTTTGAATAGTACATAGTTTCTAGTTTAATTTTACTAACGTATATATCCCTATCTGGATAAATGAAAGTTAAACCTAGTACAAATTATGATAATGCCCTCGATTATCGTAGGGTTTTGTTATCTAACCTTAATGTAAAACTGAGCAACTGATTACGTGTATAGAAAACCTGTATTGTTATATATGCAAGATTCATAAATATGATCATTAAAGAACGGACTTTTCAATGCAGCAACTTATAATTTTGGATATGAGATAGCGAAATAGACACATTTTGTTGCATCTTTTTATGAGATTAGAATACTTAGCTCCTTTTTTTTTTATCTCCTCTTTGTTGCTTTAGCATCTTTTATTAACCATAAGTCGCAGCCTAAGAAAACTACCTTGATATGCATCTCCACTTCAGCATCTGGAAAGCAGCAGTCATCGAATCTCTGCAGATCTTACCATGGCATTAGTTCAGTTAAGAATTCCAGTTCACAAGATCGATGATCCTGCATTCAAAGCATTCTCGAAAAGAACACACAAAGGTCTATATCGAGAGCAGCAGGATGAGAGCACCCTGAGAAATAATTACATAAAGACAATTAATAACAATGCTTTCGAGAAAATAAAAGAGATGGTTGGCAAACATGAATTGAGATTCATGTTTGATGAAACTACTGATGCACTGCAAAGAGATATATATGCTGGTGTTTGCATTATCTGGTCAAAGGGTGAAGCCCATGCTCTTTGAGATGTATCAACTCGGGAAGACAGCTGCTTGCAAAGTAATAGTCATTTAATGATTCAAGCATGAAGCTGTGGCTGGCTTGTAGTGGCTGATCAAGCAAGCCACATGCTTTCGGCTTTCCTACTACTGAAGGCCATGTATCCTAACCTCAACCATGTGAGATGTCTATCACTCTTTCTGAAAGAGTCAGGGAGGAGTACATTACGGTAAATGACTTCATTATAAATGACTTCATTATAAATGCCCCGAATCATCAACTTTTGTACAGAAAAGTGCCTGGGTTCCATGTATCACAATTCCTTGTCGTAACCAAGCGAGGTACTTAGATAAGGTTTTCTTGTCCGAAAACTTCGGAAAAAAAAATCATATGTGCTCTAGATTCAAAGGATGCTCAAGCATGCTCAATTGCTCAAAAACCTTATCTTAGAATTTTTCGCAATGCTTGCCTAGGTGTTTGTCTAACGTGATTAAGAGTTTACAAGAAGACGAGATTATAGAGAAGGAGGAACAGCGGAGTAGTTGACCTCTACGCAGAACAACCTTGACAGATTAGCCAAAACCAAACTTGAATTTATTTTGAGGAACAATCAGAACGTGGCACCCTTTGCAACTTTCGCTAAATTCCTTTTCCGTGTGTTTACAAAATGTTCCTTGATTTTAGTAGAGGTTGTACGGAGTTTCTCCGTATATATGGATCTATTGAACACAAAAGCGCCAGAAATTGCATTAAAAATAGAAATGTGCTTACTCCAATGTAAAAATTGGGTGAAACTCAGTAAAACGAAATTGACTTCCTAAATTTTAGTTACCCTGTGCTATTTACTATAGTGTGAATACAAAATGTTAATGTAATTGGTTTAAGCTTGAATTAAGGCACCTTTTGTGAACTTATTGTCTACATTTTTAGAACCTTTCTCTCCTTTTTCAAACCATAATTTTGCACCTTAATGTCTGTTCTCTAATGATCAAGATTCTATTCTGGTTAAGAACAAATGATCGCCAAGTTTTTCATTTTATTAATCTTTTTTATTTTTTTTATTTATTTTTTTTCCCCAAATCCTGCATCAGCTACCCCAACATTCTTAGCTTCGCGCTTTCAAAATATATCTGCACATCTTCAATTACGAAGCAGGTCTCTCCATGATGATTCTCTCCATAAGATATCTTCTATTCTTTATCGTATACCATAGCCGTTACAATGGAAAATGGAAAGTTTGATGTTTAAAACTAAACATCTACAATTCTGACTTAATACGCCGATTCCCATTTAAATTTTGATAAATATTTAATGAAACTACCATCAGTATTTTACCATATTAATTTTTCTTCTATCTCTTCTTGATTCCTGTGATGTATATGTAAATTTTATTTTATGCTAATGTTTATTTTAATTTGTTCTTTTTATACGATTTAATTAAAATTACAGCTATAGTTTTTGTTTACTTTAGATAGGCATATACCGAAGTTTTATATACACTAAAGTAAATTATGAAATCTAATTTTAATCGCTAATTCTAGCTTTTAACTTAATATTGATGCACTAGTTTTCATATTTCATTCAATAGAGATTTTTTTAAAATATTTTGCATAATATTTAACGCCCATTTTTACTGCTGAGGTACCACAGTCGGTGGACACTAATGATACATGAGATGAAATGATATATTGGGAAAGGATATTTTTATTTTAGGAAGAAAACGTTCCAGGCATAAGTTTAGAGTACCTCCCCGGCATTTGCCATTTATGAGGATTGAGGAAAACCTGGAAAAAACCTCAGTCAGGGAGGACGTTCCTGACTGGATTCGAACCGCAGACCTCCCGTTCACGAATCCGCGCCTTAACGACCTCGGCCACCCGTGGCGATGAGCAGAGGAAAGAAAATGAATTTCACATTATGTTTATCAGTTGTTTAATGTTAATTTCAAATGTTTGACACCAACTATCCTGTATAGATGTCTTAGTTTACATATTTTTCTATCTGTCATGTAATATTTCGTTGTATAAATCGAACTGGTTGAGTGGAAGAAAACACCTTAAGGTCTTAACTTTGACTGTTAAGAATAAAACATTTTATTCTGTTTTAAATTGCATTAATTACCTAAACATTTTGCACTTTTTAATGCACATCTGAGGCTTACTTATAATTAGATTGAAATGTATGTAATTGGGTAGATATGTATTTAATTAGATTAAAATGTAATTAAATATATTGGCATGTTTTAAATAGGTTGAAATATATTTTATTGGTTGGACAAGTATAGTTAGATTGACCTGTATTTAATTAAGTGGACATCTTTTATTATGTTGGCACGTATTTATCTAGATTAAAATTTATTTAAATAGGTAGGCTTAACTTAATTAGCTTGAAATTTATAAAAGTATGCTAACTTGCATATAATTGTTTTTAATAATGTTTTACGCCAGTTTTTACTACTAAGGCACCACAGGCGGTGGACACTGATGATGCACGAAATGAAATGATATATTGAGAAAGGATTTTTTTAACGTTCCAGGTCTAAATTTAAGGTACCTCCCCAGCATTTACTATTTATGAGGACCAAGGAAAACCTGGAAAAAACCTCAGTCAGAGAGGACGGTCCTGGTGGGATTCGAACCCCAGACCTCCCACTCACGAGTCCGCGCCTTAACGACCTCGGCCACCTGTGGCGGTTTGTATGTATATATAACTACGTTGATATGTACGTAATTAGGCTGACATGTATTTGAATTAGATTGACATGTTTTTAAATAGGTTGAAATGCATTAAAATATACTGAAACGTATTAAAATATGTTTAACATGTAGTTAATTAGGTTGACATGTATTTAACTACGCAGCCATGTATTTAAGCAGTTTGACACCTTTTTAACCAGGTTGAAATGGGTTTATTTGCGCCGACATATATTTGAGTTGGTGACATGAATTTAATTAGATTAAAATATATTTAATCAGGTTTATATGTATTTTATGTATTTAATTAGATGCACGTACATAAACACAATTACGCCGAAATGTATTTAATTAGACTGAAAATATTTAATCAGGTTGACATGTATTTAATATGTTTAATTAGATTGACATGTATTTAAATTCGCAGACATGTATTTAAATAGGTTGACATATATTTTATGTATCTAATTACGTTGAAATATATACATATATAATTAGGTTGGAATGTGTTTAATTAGGTTGAATTGTATTCAATTATATCGACATGTACTGGATGAGCAATGCTTGGCGCAACCGCGGGACCGGCTCGCAGCGCTAATTCGGCGGAGATGGGGAGTATATTTCCCCTCCGGTGCGCTAGGCTTCAGTGTGAGTTGAAATCTTGCGCAAATAGTTATGCTTGTTAGGTGTCGCAATACAGTGTATTGAATGAAAGTGTATAAAGTGAAATGGGGAAATACAAATATACTCTTCCCTAAAGAGTATTCATGTATGATTCATACGTACGTACAAAATCAGCACGTGCTGTAAGAAGATTATTTCAAGAGGAATTTCCTGATTCCCCCGATTTAATCCTCTGCGATTTCATGCGTCAAGAAATTGCTGCAATTTCTCACAGGGAACTGCTGAATGCAATGAGCAATTTCCTAAGCAGGTGTCAAAAATGCTTGAACAGCGAAGGGAGGCAGTTCCAGCATTTCCTTTCTTAATATACGTCAGTAATTTGCTTTTCTTTTTAAGTGTTTAGGTTATGTATGCTAGAAATAACTTACGCGACAAACCGTACTATATTTACTGCGGACTACCTGCCGACCAGCAGCCAGGCACGCCGACCGGCCACATGCCGCGAAACTGGTTACGTGAAGGATAGTTTATCCTGTATAATTGTAAGTACAATCTTTAAATATTGTAATTTCACTAGTTAACCACTGCCACGAGGCGTAAGCCCAATTGCTGACTGAATAAACATATACGTAGATACACAAAGTATATAAGTATATAAAGAGAATTGTGAAACATAAGCCTTTTTTGGACGCTGAAGCATGAGCTAGCCAAAAGCAAAATCAGTTGGCAATTTTGAAAACTCGTTGTAAAACAAGACAGGTCTCTACCTACTTGCTACAGTAACAGTTAAAGCAGTACCGAATTTTGACTGTTTTATCTATTGTTAATGGAAGATAATGAAAGGCCTGTCTAAGGAACAAGAGACATCTAACGAGAGATGCACCTGGATACTTGTGTAATCTGATACGAAGTCTTATGGTCTCAAGACATTCTAGAAGCCATATTGCAACCCGAACACCGCTATAAAAGCTGCATTATTGATGTTTGGAGGTTTTTGTGACCTGGACTACCCCTTTGTGTTGTGAAGTGATGCCAGCTCCGCCCCGCCGCTCTATGAGTCACCACCAACTGTGGGAATGTGGAGTCTCGCACGTGTAAGTTCTTCTGGTGACTCAAGCAGTTCACCGCACTCTTGTCTCTGTTGCTATTTATGTGGAGCTTGTCTTTTCTTAGAATTAACAGCCATGTAGGAGATATCACAAATGAATCTTTCCGAAAAAGTGTCCGATTTACTGGTCGATATTAATTTTCAGCGTTGTGTTAATCTAATGGTTTAGTTTGTCTACTGAACTTTCCTTCCCCAGTAAGTTTATTGACACTTTTATGCTGGAAATAGCGTATTTCAAGTGATTATTTGACTTCTTTTGGGGTTTGCATAGATCTATACATGAAGTAAAAAAAAAAAAAAGTACGTCTAGATGATTCGATTCTAAAGAAGCGGAACATCCTATAAAAATAAATTATTATTTGTCTTTATTTTCATTACAGAGAACGTAGCAAGTTTTGCAAAAAAATTTCTTAGGCAACATCTTTCATTAGCACTGCAATAAAATGGTAACAAAAAGCTGAATAACTTCGAACTCCAACTCGTTTTATTCTTTCGATATTAGAACTTTTCCAAGACAATGCAAAGCTAATGTTTGAGAAGAAATTTTTAAAAAGTTTAAAAGAAGAAGTTACGAACTACTGAGGTGCTATATAAAGTCAACAAGATGTAATGTCCTAAAAAGTGTTCTGGACGTCTAGTAAGGAGGAATTAGACCCAGCAAACACGCCTTCATGTAGAAAACGAAATATAGATGACCAAAACTAAGATGGATAGATTATGTGTTTCAAAACTTGAGAAACCTGAGGGTATGAAATTGCCAGCGGCAGGCAGAGAATAGGAGGATTCTTGAGAAGGCCAAGAACCGCAATGAAGTGATGAGGATAAATACTGACCTAAGAATCTTGCTCGTTATTTATCTTACTATAGGCAGCTTGCTTATTTTCTTGTGCACAGAACGATACTCTTATGGGACATCCGTTTTTCAAGCCTTAAGTTGTTTATCAGTGCTCCCTACTGATGTGGCATAGTGTGGGGAGCTTAATAATGGAAACTAATAATTAAAATACTAATAATGAGGCCTTCATTATTGTAACACTAAAGTATTCTTGAAGTCAACTAAATGCACGCTCATCTGACGTGTGAGAGAAAAGCTCTGCGCATGCTCTGCATATTGGGAGGTTTCGGTGGGGAGGAAATGTCAGTCTATCCAGAGACGTGCGCGGTTCTTCTTCTTCCTGACCATCGTAACAGCGTCTCCCAGGTAACATTGGAATGCTCAATAAAAAGTTGCAGTAACATCAGCTTAACTCAACGATCAATTGATTCATCCTAAATTCCTTGTGGTTATAATTCATGATGTACATGATTTATAGGGATTAGGACTGGAGTACGTCGAAAGTGTTTAGCCATTTGCTTAGTTAGCTGTGGGAAAAATGAGAAATTAAGCGGGTGCTCTTTAGGACCTGTGACATTATATCTGCAGCAATTTCTGAATAAAGGCGACAGCGAGAGTATTGAAAATTAGCGAAGTTCCAGAGAGAGGAAGAGAAAGAGAAAGTATTGAAAAGGGGGTAGTTAGTGCTCTTAGACCGCCTGTGGTACCTCAGCAGTTAAAAGGGGCGTTAAACACCATTAAAAAGTGTTCTTACATCAGTAACAATTATCATTTGACAAGTTATGATGAGTGAATTCTATGCTGAAATGTGTGTTATATATGTTGAGTTGTTAGATTATATACAATTCATTTGCCACCAAAGGTTCCATAGCAAGGTCTATGGTATGTTGGATGTAGTAGTCAACTGGTGAATAATTGAAAATGGGATTTGTGTCTGCCACATAAGTTGCAATAATAGGTAAATGACTTCCATTCGTAGTTTGTAAGTACAGAAGAAAAATAGATTTCAAAAATAAAGAAGCTGCTATTTACCTGTTTCTGCCACAACAATAAAACGAATAATTTATGTACAGTAAAGGAACGGCAATACTTTTATTTAGTTTTAGGAGATTTACTCCTATGGAAATCATGCAAGTCTGAAAGTCTGACGCAGTATTTATGAGCTGTCACCCATATATTCAAATGGATTGATTGTAACAAACAATTTTATGTAACTTCGTTATAGCCATGTGTAATGTTCTTTTTCCTGTACAAGTGTTAAATATTGTGTCTAAAATGTTATTTTCTTGCCAAAGCGCAGAAAGCTACCCTAGTCATAAAACCGGACCTGGAGATTTCTGTAGCCCTTTGTAACAAGGTACCATAAAACATTTGGGGACTATAGAAATGAAAAGAAAGGGAAGAAGCCATTCGTTACATGGAGAAGGCACACAGACCCTTTTTACTTAGTTTTGCAATTTTGAGGCCAGCAGTGTGGCAAGAGTATTCAGAGGGGCAAGGTCAGTGGAAAGGCTTCCTCGGTTTCAAATAAATTAGTGGAAAGCGATAGTTAGTTTTGCAAGGACGACCTTTATTAGTTAAGTGCCCTGGTGAAATAATTAATGTACAATAGTGTAAGAACAATAAATTGTGTTCCATCTTACATAACAAGATATTATTAATCTACAAGACTCCTTCCCCTATGGTCACAGGATCGTAAAAACATCCAGCAGCAGAGTCTCAACAGCCGTGGCAAAATATAAGACAGCGGTAACCAGAGAGGAAGGAATTGTTTACCCCTGAGATAACATCCAAAACTTAATAATTCAAATTTCCTTTTTCCAAAATCTTTCCTTCCCTCCATCTATTACACATTTAATTAATCTTCTTTATTAATTAACCTTCACTTATTAAAACCGCTGCACTAGATAAACTTTTTTATCAGAGAAATGCAATAAAATTTTCTATCTCAGTATTTAAGATTTCGTTTCACATCAAGAGCTGACATCCAATAATTCATTTTGTAACTGACAGATACACTGCTTTGAAATTGATAAATCTGTATCTTATTATTATAAGTCTGATTAGGACTAGATACGTTAAATGGCCAACTTAATAATTCTGTTCTGTTAATAATCAATAAACTCCAAGCTACTGCTGACACGCAGACTTTTGTTCATTCAGCAGAGTTAACAAACTGCAGGAAACAGCATAAGTAAAACATTTCTAAGCTAAATAATGTTTCCCATTTTTTACTTTACTAAACGAAAATTGAAAGCAAAATGACATTTAAAGAACTTTAGGTCATCTCGCTAGAAAAATATAATGGAGCTTGACTGGATATTAAGAACATGAGCTAAAGGATTACTTCGGGGTAAGCTGCATTCTCCTAGCAACAGTAAGCCTCTGTTTCCCAAGAGAGGTTCACAGTTCAAATCCCGTGCGATCCCTTGCTTGACAGGAAGGACAAAGCTGCTGGAACATCATCAATCTTCGTTAGAGAGCTAGGCCCCTACCCTTTCATCATCACGGTTACTGGAGAACCGCGATCAATCCTCGACAGTGCCATTTGAAGGGGAGCCAATAACTTTGGTCTTAGATGCTGTTTATCACTCCGTCGACGTCATCATTATCAACCTAGTCGTCATTACTGGCGTTCCTCCAACGCTGGATAAGCTAAAGAGACAAAGCGGCAATACTCCATGTAAACACAGAGGCGCTATTATACCTCCCTGCTGCAAGCTTTCACAACCACAGGGCAACCCTAGTCCATTATGCTTTGATTTAGAAACTGACGAGATGATTGCAGTCAGCTATTTTCTGTACTTTAACAAAGAAAACAGGGGCAAAGTGTAAGAGCTTCCTACTTAAAAATTATGAGCATATAAATGGTACTGAAAGATGATGAAAAAATTGTTGAAATGATTTCGTTTATTTGATGTTGGTCAAATGAAAAAAAAAAAAAAAAACTTTGTCTACAAGTTTTAATTGCATAAATATACTTCAGAAAGAACACAGCGATATTTTTCTACAGAGTAACTACTAACAATTACATATTTCTGGCATCACAATGGCAGATTTTCTTTTTAAATTTCTGTTTCTTATAAAGTAACAAGATGAGTATGGAGCAACTTTAAAAAAAAATCCCTTCTTTGCTTCCCCTTAAGACTTGTCCGAATAAAATGGTGCTTAGAGCAACTGATCTCTTGCATAATGACAGCAGTGTGGAGTCTTAGAATCAAGACACCCAAACCTTTAGAAGACAGGGTGCATTTACATTTCTAAGAGTTCACAGTAGTATGCAAGATTGACAGTCCTTTGCTCATAAAAGAAATCAAGGTGCATAACCTCTCTAGCATTCCAGTAAGCGTTTACAAGAATTTTGATAGCAAATAGTCGAATTTTTGCCTTCACTAAAGCGGTTTCAGAAGTTATTTCAAACTAGACCATTTAGTCTGTAGAGTGAAATGTGGAGTGTGCACTAAGGCAAGTGGCTATGCAGCATTAGATGTTTAAAACTTACAGTTTTATAAAGCATATAAATTCCTATTTTGACGTTAGAGCCCATTCCTTAGTTTTATGCTTAAAATATGCATTTTCCCTATAAAATTAAAAATTCAAATTAAACCAAATCATATATATTCATAAATTTTAGTATGAGTGACTGAATTATTTCTAGCGGAAGATGATAACTTAGGAAAAGCAAAAGTTTTTGCTTATATCTGTACGGGCAAATATATTGACAGTAAACAAAATTTTATTGTACAGTTCAATTTATACATGTACCCATATTGAAACATGCTCCAGTGACATCTGTAAATGTGGAAGGATGTTCTTCTGCATTCAAATTATACTTACAGACAAAATACATAATTTGTGGTGGAAAATTTGCAAAAGGCTATTTCCTATAGCAGGGGTTCTCAACCTTTGATACGTGAGCTACTGTACGGTGGTATGTAAACATTTTAGCAAATAGACAAATTAACATTTGTTTTACGATTCTACTACAACTGAACGAAAAAAAAAATTACATTATCATAAACGATTTTTGTTTGATACTATACAAAAATAACACGGAAGTTCAGTTTTAATCCTTCAATAATGACAGAGCGAAACTCGAATATATTTGCTCAGACAATAATAGGATACACTTTGGCTTATGTTTAGCTGCGAGACGCATTTACAGTTAAGAAAACAATGCAGTTGGGACTCATAAGAGAAAACAAAGCTTCATGATAACATAAATCAATATTAGAAACGCATCTTCCTTTCTATAATTGGATGCTTTCTTAAGTGAAAATGAAATTCCTCTTCTTGTGAACTGGCAGAGAATATCAAGGGGCACCTTGGGAGTCTCATCTCAGGTTTCAATGTATACTTCACTGAAAACCTGATTCAGAATTTTTGGAATACAGACCCATTATCTATTGCTGACATTGCCAGAAACCTTATCTCCTTCCAAGAAAGATGAATTGATCGAGCTATCATGTGACGGAAATCTCAGGCAAATGTTCAAGAAGAGGATTTAACAAACTTCTGGCTGGCGAGAAAAAACTAATATCCATGATCTCCGAAAAAACTGTAAGATTTTTGTGGGTGTTTTTAACTGATTACCTCTGTGAATGTGGATTTTCTTGTAATTTATATAAAAAAACAATTACAGAAATAATTTGATCCCGATTTACGTGTAAAATTAAGTTAGTCGGAACCAAATACTAAAGAACTGTGTTTAGCTAAACAAGCATAACCTTCGCACCGAAACGAAAGTAAATTAGAAATTAATTAAATTTGTAAAATTAATAATTTTTACTGATACAAGTCTGAGTACTGAGTACCCATATCTGGAACATATGTTTGTCAAACTTTGTTTATGTATTTATCCACCTTAAAAAATGTACTTTGTACATTTCGCAGAACAATTTATTGAAAAGGAATATAACGAACAGTTTTTTTCAATAAATATATAATTCTAAATACTACATACAAGAAATAACTAAATAAATCACTAGTGTTGTTATAAATGTAGAGAACTACTTATTTTGACACTTTTATCACAAAATCATGCATTTCCCTCGTAAATTTTGCGTACTGGTGCATCCAATATCCTGCGTTGAATGTAATGGTACATGACTGGAAAAGGTTGAGAAACCTTGCTCTATAGCACAGCTCAAGATGGTTTAGTGTTTAAGAGAGGAGGCAATGAATTTCTAAGGAAGGTGGACCGAAGACTCCAGTTTATGCTCTAACGAAAGAAATCATCAGCACCGCCGCTGTCATTGTGAGAGAGTATCGTCGAATAACTTAAAGGATATTCAGAAATTCTGAAAATTTCGCTGGCTGCCAACCACAGGTTGGTGGCTAAAAATTTGCACACGAGACGTGTGTATGCACTTTGGGTTCTAAGAATGCTGAATTTTTAACAAAAGAACACTCGCAAGCAGATTAGCATGCAATTGAAGATGACGTTACAGAAAGCTTCTTTCAAGGTAATCACTGCCGATGGATTTCAGTTGAAACACCCGAGCCGCCCAATGGTAGGAAGAATTGGGCCAAACATGGCCAAACCCATATGAAATTGAAGAAATTGAAGCAGAAGCCATTAAGAGAACACGTGAACTTGTCGCAAGCTACTAACTTCTCCCTCCCCCAAACTTAGAAAGAGATTTAGTTTATAATAGAGTTTCAGAGTTTGGCAGCAGAAAATAAAAATGGCGAATGAGTGGTGGGTGACGAACTGTCGTCAACAGCTAGAAATGTACTAAATTTCATCTCGGATATCTCTAAGTATAGACTTATATCAAAATTAGCGAACGCCTAATCTAACCTAACCTAACCTAACCTAATGTAAGCAGATGCTCATTATGACAGGGATCCTAGCAAAACTTAAACCGAACATAGAGATTGAATTTAAAATTGTTGGATCTTAAAACGCACCCCCAGCTTAGATGTAAGTTAACAAATTTCATTGAGCAAGTTTTAGTCGCAACTATCACTTGAAAAGGTAGGCGCAAAGGAATCCCCTTGTTCCTAACTGTAATAAAATCACCCAACAATTGGCAACTATGAAAATTTGTGGATGATCATGAGAAAATGATGCACAGAGCACCCTAGTGGTGCATAATTGTACATATACGCGATGGCGCTTGTTGCCGAAAAGGAAAGGATTAGCAGAAGAGAAATAAATATTTGCAAATGTAAAATATGTATAAAATGAACAGAAGTGTATAGATGAGTGCAGTTACAGTTAATAACGGAAGATTACTGTGGATTTAAAGAAAATTGAGCAAGAAAACATTAAGAGGGATTAAAGATCTAATACTGAAATTTAATAGTGTTACATTGTTTTTCATTTATATGTATATACTAACCTTTACGCTAGTCTCGGGTAAATCCTAGAAAAAGTGGACCCAGTGATTTGCTAAGGCTCGCTACGGCCTGACGGCCTACTCTCGTTTCCTTTTCGTAAATATAAATTGAAAGTGGCAGGTAAATGATGGCAAATCTTCTTCAATTCCAACAGAAAAAAATCGTAAATATCAATTTATAGCGCATTGTGTGCGTGGTACTATTTAGTCATTAAATCGTTGTAATGGTGGCAAATCTCCTTTAACTCCGGCAGGAAAAGTTAAAAAGTATCAGTATGTGAGAATTTGAAACCACTATCTTCAGAAATATAGCATGAAGCTCTAACTGTCTGAACTATCATGCCGTTGTGCTTGAGAGCCTCATTATCTAGCTATATCTATGAAAGTTACACTTTCTTCGGCCTTCCTCGCTATCGCTCAGAACTGCACCTCTAGCTGCTCCAGAATTTCGCTATGGGTAAGGATAAGTCTATCCTGTGCCGCCACTAGAGTTAAGGCTATTGCCATAACAATATTTGAAGCTGTGAAAATACCCAGAGCAATTCACCAAATTAAAAATGACCATGAAGATTACGATGCACCCCTCTGAGCAAGATAATGGCCACATCCAGCAGACAGAGCAACAATAGATCAAATAAATAATCATTAAGTGTGATAAGAAATGTTCACAATTCACAGTAAGATTCAAGGAAAACTGGAAGCTGCAACTGCTGTATTCAAACAAAGCGTGCATTGGTTAACATAAAAGGCACATTGGATAATAATAGTTCCAACAATCAAACAGAACAGATCGCTATATTAAGAGCACTAGAACAAACCGACAGACAGACTAAATTTCAGACTAGAAGAAAGCAGTTCCAAAATTATCCTAGCATAGTCACGGAACAACTACAACCGCTGCTACATAATAGAAGAGATAAGAAATAATATTAAAGACTTAAAAATTACCATTTGCTTATACAATGTGTCCCGGAAAAACTAGTGAAAAAGAAGAAACTGTATTTAAAAAACTAATGCACTTGTTTCGTAGTTTGAATGATAAAAAAAAAAATTAAAAAAATTTGTTTACACTCTAGTACATTTCGATATGAGCACCGTTTGTGGCTCGCTAAACTAGAGGAAATTTCTTCGTTGCGGACATTCCGTTTGAGATACTGTCGTGGGTTTGCGTCTTTCCGTTTCAAAACATTGCGGGCTTCACTTCAGTCAGCCACAAAGCACTCTGTGTGGTCCACATCCTCCGACGGCTATTGGTAACTCGTATCGAAGGCTGCAGCAAGTGCACAACTATAATGTGTTAAGAGAGACGTTAATAGTGCCAATGCCACGGTGTTAACAATTTCAACGCGGGAGAGACAGAAACAAACTTGCACGCATGCGCATAGCTCGCTGCCAATGCATTCAAATAAACTTGCATTTCTTTTTCGAAACGGTCAAACTGCGAAGCAATAAATACATTGTTTCTGAATAAATGAATTCTTTTTTTTCAACAGGTTTTTCCGGAAATAGATTAGCTGATAAGACGACTAAGGAAGCGACATAAGCAAATCTAGACATTGTGTATATCGCAAATCTAATGCTGTTCTTTCAAAAGAAATTAAATAAAAGGGACTCCCTTAAATGACAAGCGGATTGGATCACTGCAATCAAATGACTTTTTTCCCATCAATTCTTCAGAGATTACAACAGAACATTATCAGATTACCAGAGCAATAGTCACTGGGCATAATATAACAAACTTCTTACATTCGATATAATCAGCAATTCACATTTCTAGGCCCAAAAATTCGAAAGCAGAGAAACATCTTAAAATGTAGTGTAGAAAAAAATCGTGGAACTTGGTCAGTAGATACTTAGAGACTTATTTTGAAACATTTAAAACTGTTTAAAATGTTCATTTTTGACATAAAAGTCAATACTTTATAATTATCACTCATTGTAAATATAAAACATTGTAAATTACTAGATTAGTATGTAGTAGATATGTATACGTGAAGACCTAAACTATAAGTACAAAATATAAAGTGTAATGATTTAGCATGCAGTGTCTAAGACATAGACTAAAACACAAGTAATTATCATATGTTGTATAAATCATACATTGTAAGCTTTGCTAGTTTTAATATGTAGTAGTTTTGCATAGTTTGCAGAATTAGAGAATTCATTTATAGGTAAATATCAGTAAACACACACACCCACACCCCCCCCCCACACACACACATATATATATATACTAAAAAGCTATATTATTAACACACATTGTGTAGTATTTTCTACATATACTAAAATACATGTAATTTTCACACATTATAAATTTCAAACTAGATTGGTAGTAGACTTATAAAGCTTGCAGTATAGATTTGTGTAGCCTGTAGCAATAGTGTAGTCTAGATTTTAACGGCCTAAATGAAGTATACGTAACTGTACAGGTGTCAAAACAGAGCATGTAGCAATACTAGTATGAAAGTAAATTGCTGAATATATTCCTATTAAAAATTAACATTTCCAAAAAAAAAAAAAAAAAAAAAAAAATTAATTCGAAGAAATAAATACAAGTCAGAAACGTTTTTCTGCTTTGAATAGATAATACATAGAGTTGTGGTGTAGTTGTTTGTTACTAACAGAGCCGGAAAGTAGGGGACCTTTCTTTTCTATCTGGGCGGATATATTTAAGAGCGAGATAGAAATAAACATGTTACCATACATATGGAGTCAGTATTTTTTTTGTGTTTTATTTTGTGTTTCTTTCGCCTAGTTTGGCTTCTGTTGCCTGTTTTACGGTTTAAAGCCTTATTTGTTAATTTATTTATTTGCCGCCTTGGAATTGTCGTAGATTTTTTCTGCGTTTATTTATGCATTTTAGAAAGTACATAAAGAATGTCAATATATCGAAGTGAAAAAGTTATAAAAATCAAATGGTATGTTCAACTTACAAAAATATATATTGAAATTCTTGTTTTATATATATAGTAATTATGATAGAAGAAAAGGATAAAACACTAAGAAAAAGTCACACTTGAGATCGCTATATTTAGGACTCCACGAGTCCAAAATATAGCGATCTCAAGTGTGACTTTTAAGACATGTCTTCTTGCCATAGAAGGACTCCACGAGTCCGAAATATAGCGATCTCAAGTGTGACTTTTTCTTAGTGTTTTATTCTTTTCTTCTATCATAATTACTGTTAATTTGTTACATTGTTAATAGTGTTACTTTATCTTTATTTTTCTTATATATAAAAATAATTCATCTATATTAATATATACATATATATGTGTATATATATTCAAGCATTTAATATTGCTTATATATATATATATTTATTCAAGCAGTCAAAACTTTCTCCATAACACATTCAATTAAGCTCTTTAAATAACAGAATCTTCATTAGTGAAAGGAACACACGGTTACCTCGGGCATACAAATACCAGGAAATAGAGAGAATAGAGAGAATGAGGTACTTTAGTTTTGAATAGTCCTGGTGAATGACCTTATATTCATCTGCGCAAGACAATTCTAGGAAATTTATGATGGGGTAACTTCTCCGTTGCATGAATGTAACAAACAACTGCAAGCGAGAAAAATGAGAGCAGCACCTGTGCAATAAATGTCCTTTTATATGTTCAGTAGATAGGTAGGAGAGATACTAATCTGATTCGCCTATAAACGCATAAACAGAAAACGAACTCGACCAGAAACCACTTCGCATCTTTTGCTCATTACCCAGACTATTCACAAGCACTTTACTTTGTCTTGATCAACATTTCCATGAGAATAGCAAACAGCGCGTACCAATTTCACGCTTTCTCACAGCTGGCGCGCAGACAATATGTCAGGTCCCATTACCTATTGTCTCTCACACCGACGGTACGGTGGTCACGGTGGTGGGCCTAGGCCACATATGTTTGTCGCGCAAGAAGAGGAGGAGAGAAGCCTTAGAAACATATCACTATTTAGATAATATAAACAAAGACTAATTTTAGCAAACAACAAGAAATGAAATCCGTTATTAGTCAACAAACAACAAACAACTGCACAAATCCCTCCCCGTTTAACGGTTCTGTCCCTCCCTGCGTCTCCAGACATTTTCATTCAGTCTGTAACTGGCCGCAGTAGCCAGCGAAAGTTTATTTATTTATTTTTTATTATTTTATTTATTTTATTTTTACATTTTAACCAACGACTGGCACAAAATAGCTCGGTAATTATAAATTTATTAATAACAGTGAAAACATAAAGAATGTTATGTTGTAGTTACTTAACTAACATCCAGTAACAGAATTCATAGCTAGACTTGGCTTTGGCATTCCAACAAGAGCCTTTTTCGATGAAGAATACGCTAGTACTGTGGATGGCGTATCACAAAATAATAAACAAGAGTTGTAACAATTAATCAATGAAACTGTATCCTAGGGGCCACACTACCGGCACGCTACATGTAACAACACAAAAGCAATGTTCGATTTAATTACTCTTTAAATTGCTTTCGCTTCTCCCCAACAATGGCATTGATGGCGCGCTTTAAAATCCTTAATCATTACTAATAAATAGTAGAATACGAGAGTCATTAACTTAAACGATCTCCGTTATATGCAAATGTGGGAGATGCTCGCCATGTCAAATATTAACTGCTAGTGCTACTCTGCTATTACCTGTAGAGCGGTGTATTTCACACCAAACCCTTGCTACTCCGTGAGTGATGGGTCAAGCTTCATTAGGGGAGGAAACGGGGCCGTTCCAGGTTTTATTGGTCAACCCCCTGGAATGCTGCAGCTATTAACAATGCAATTAGTGCAAACGATAGCTGTCTCCAACACTTCCCACGTAAAGGTGTCGATCACCCGGCTTCTTGCTCATTGTTACTGCAATGCCCGCGTTCCCTATCGCCGTTGTTGGCGACCCTGCGGTACTTTATGAGAGCCATCTACCGGAAAAGCAATCAAGCTATGTGACAAGGGAGAAGCGGAGACAAAAAGAGAGGAAAGAAGTAGCTATGGACGGATAAAATATATTACGATATCGCTGTTGGTTTATATAGGTTTTCAGGGAACAAGCATGCTTGGAATGGTTTTTAGGAGTAATAAAAAGAGAACATAGTAAAGTAATATCATTGACGAGTGGGATGCTTTTGTCTTTCCACACACCTCATTCGTACGGCTCCATTAACCGGCGCAATAAACCACGGCTTCAAGCGTTTGTTCCAGATCATCATTAAGTTCGCGTAGCGATTGTCGAGGTTAATGGTACATCCGAGCAGCATTGCCAACTCAACGCTAATTAAACTCTTGCCTTGATTATGACTGATGAAGCTGATAATGCCACTGCGTGTTGCCAGAGTTATTTGAAACTTTATGAGGAAGAAGTGTAGGGATATGGCAAGTGTTATCGGTTGCAGTAGCAAATACTGAATAATTAATTAACTTTCATATCAGTGAATTTAAATACTCGGTATATAAAACCGGAATTTTAATAACCCTCCTTAATGGTTCAAATATGAAGGATGCTGAAACGTCCGCGAGTTTCATAATCGATTTTCGATAACTTCGTTGTTTATATAGTCTCAAATGGCATTATATAACATCGTTTATGTATACTAAACCTTTTCCACCTTATAGCTTTATCTCTCGGACCAGATGCCAACATTAAGAATAAAATTATCGCAGGAGGCAAGCGATGAGAAGGAATATTAAATGTTGAATGTCGCCAGTTCGCGTTTTATTAGCGCTTCTTGGTTTTGGCTTGATCACCTTTTAAAAAGTTTATGTTTACTGCTCAAAACTGTCTTCATGTTACGTAGTATATATGTACTTCATTTTATACATGAGCGGTTGCAGTAATTAAAACAGAGCTGAAAAATCATTGTTGTTTTGCATAGTGTGTTTTAGTTTTAAAACGCTTTAGTATATAGACAGACTGGCGATTGGTAATGAACAATTTTAATAATCTTATAATGTTGCTTTAAGCAAATCAAACTTTACTAATATCATGGCTGTTAAAAGAATAAAATTATACCATTTACGAGGCGCGATCGTAAAGTTCCCGGGCTAACAAAGTTAAAGATATGGTTTTCAGCGTACTTAAATGTGATTCTCACATCTCATTTCAAAAGTTGCTTTGTCTGCAAAATGTTGGGAAACAGAGTCCTTCAACCTATCATTCGTGAATCTCCTCCCTCAAAGATCTCGTTTCAGTTCTGAAAACAGATGTCACACCCCCCTCTAACTCGCTTGGCTATAATATCAAAACATTACACAATAACAAGAAAGTAATGGACCAAGGTGCTGTACGTAATTATACGAGTTAAACAGAATTAAATCACTATTTATTTACCATTCATGAAGTTGTCTTGTTATTGACTCGTCCGCCGAAAAGGTGACCATTCCGTAGCAGAATTGGTACCACGTCCACTCTCTTCGAATTCTAAGCACCGACTCTTCAACCTTTGTTAAAACGCTATCGTATCCCTAATTGCGCATGCGCAGGGTAATTTCCTTAGTGATATTTCCAAACTGTCACCTCTACTTTTATCCACCACACTACTACAATACATTTTCCCTGGGGGCAAGGTATGCACAAATAATGCAGTAGTTCAGCATATTGCTCCCAGTCACCGTTGTGTTCCTTTCTTTGAATTCTATCATCAGAATTCCTTTGCAGTTCTAAAAAGTGTCACCATGATCTTCCTCGTTGACTAAGTAACCTTGTTTTTCTAGGGGATACTTCACCCTTCTTCTGCCATTGCATTGATTCTATTTTTTAAAGAGGGTCAATGTAGAGAACCATAATATTGCCCTCTCGTTACTTAAAAACTGATGACAACTTTCCACGCACACTTGCATTTGAACTGCTGAAAGAATTCGGGGCATCCATTTTTTGCTGAACCTTTACATATACAAATGTTAATAAAGGATTCAGAGCACAGTTTTAGCACATTGCAGCTATTTCTTTTGTCTTCAGACGCAGTCACTCAGAACTTCCTCTCCAACAAGGGAGGTTTTTTTTTGTGTCAACACATTCACCGGCCTACCCTCACGTTAAACTTTTTGATATTAAATCACTGGGTGAAAGTTCTTTAAGTAAAATTGTAACCACCACTCTGCTTCAACATTGATCTTCACGCTGTATTATCGTGAGCGGGAGGTTTGGGGTTCAAAACCCGCCAGGACCATCCTCCCTGAGTGAGGTTTTTTCCAGGTTTTCCTCAGTCCTCATAAATGGCAAATGCCGAGAAGGTACCTAAACGTAGGCCTGGAACGTTTTCTTCCTTAAAAAAAATTATTTCCCAATTTATCATTTCATCTCATGTAACACCAGTGTCCAACGCCTGTGGTGTCTCAATAGCATGAACGGATATTTTAAAAAAAAGATGTATTATGCAATACATCTGACTTAAATGTGTTTTACAAGCAAACGAATGGCTGACCGTATAAGATGAACATCACAACAATGAATCAGCACTCTAGGTCAGAGCTGAAATTTATGAACCAGTAAGGTATCATTAATTCATAGTCATTTCTTGAAAATTTTTCGTATTTGCGCGAATCTAATGCGCCAATGAATGTAATGCACACACCAAATTTGAAATTTAACATCATATTTTTTTGGCATATTGTTATACGGCGTCTTAGAAATAACTCCTCCGCTTCAGAAACGAGCAGATCATAAAATTTACAAGTAAACTATTGTTACATCTTGGAGACTAAACCCATCACTTGTGCTGTTGCCAGAACAGTTGGCATAGGTCAAAATAGAAAAACTTATTTCTTATGGTGTCACTCCATTAATCACAGGTGCCCTTTCTTCCTCTTTCATGTATGAATTCTACAAAAATTCTTTAATATCAGGATGTCTTCCTTTGCGAGGACCCGTGAACCTCTCCCTACTAGGTTTAGTTGGAAATAATGCCAATTACTATTGGGAACGCTGTTCTCGGTTATATTGAACTCCTTTCCTGTCTTTCTGTTGCCATTTTTTCAGCATAAAGTATTATTTTACCTAGAAAGTAGCATCATAAGATGTTCTTCTCTGTTTGCCCTCCATTTCGTGACTACCTACTATTCAAAATATCTGTACAATAATAGGCCAACAATAAATGTAACGTAGTCCAGAATTGCAGCAATACATTATGAGTAATAAACGATAAATTGCATGAGTTTACTGGCCAACTACGGACAGGATTTGTACTCGAATGTAATGTGCCCCACAATATGAAATACTGCATCTGGGTAAAAAGGTGCGCATTAGATTCGCATAAATACGGTACATTCCTTACCTGCAATCTTCTTTGCGCTTGCATCTCTGCATGCGAGAGAACAGTTTCCCCATAACCTGTTGCAACAACTCATTAGAGCTCAATTGAATCCCTTCACTACTTTCAGCCTTCAGTTCATTAATGTCGTGAGGATGATGTGCAATGCTTTACTTTTCAGAAATCCTCATACGGGGAAAGAATCAGATTAAAAAATATCACTATTTCTGGAAATTAAGTGCTTGCTTTCCAAACGCCTCCAATACAGCGGCGATCGATATTCATTCTGCTGAAACATCTGGAAGTGAAAATCTTTAAACAATATCCTGCACAACGTGCATCGTGACAAACCCAACAAAACCACACGTCGCCGTGCACTGCGCATGACAGAGACCCTCGCGCCTTCTTTTTCTCTCATTTTCGGACAACTTTATTTGGTCATGAATGCTTCTTTTGTTCAATGCTGATTTTTTTTTTCGAATTTCAGCGTAAGATAACGGGAATGGATCATCACGCCGAAATTGAAAGTGACGCTGGAATTCTAGTCTTGTAATTTCAAAACAGAAATTGTTTTTGTAAAATTATTTTATTTTAAAAGCATGATGCTCGCCATACTATTGATCCATGTTTACTAAATAGTATTATGGGAACAAAAAGTACCTATTGTTATAGTCATGCCAGCATAAATAATGGTTTTGAAATACACAATTCGAAATCGCCCGTTGGCGCACGCCACGATGTAGATATGTACGATACGCTTTGAGCATCTCCATACTTAGGACGTAATTTATTCACAAATCGTGCTTTACGTAGTTTTCGCTTTTGCCGATACACAAGTCCTCTTCTCTCACTTTTGATGACCTCATATATTTGGTGCCATGCAAAGCTTCTTTGGTCATTTCTGATGCATTATCATTTTCGCATGTCCCAAAGGTAAAGGTCAGGTTAATTGAAGTCCAGTGACCTCTGGGGTCATTCAGTTATGCTCCTGTGAATTTCAGTTTATTCACAATTCCAGTTTATTCACAATCTTGTCGGTGGTTTCCAAACAACAAACTGTGCAATGTCCAAGAAAAAAATTAATTAAAATGAAAAGTTAGAAGCAGAGAGGGAGGGAAACACGCGAGAGAGCACCAGAGGCGTTTTCTTATCACGCGCATTGATATTTGGTTATCTGAATTTTGATTGAACATAGCATAACGAATTTTTCATTTCGAAGATAATCAGATCAAGAGAATGATGCAGTAGAAATAGACATTAAAGTAGAAGGAATATATATATATATATATATATATATATATATATATATGACAGAAAATATTAATATTTAATAGTAAGATGCTAGCTATTTTGAAAATGTGCGTGTTACATTCACTAGTCCTTGAAAGTATCAAAACATGCCAGTACTTTTAATTCTTAGCAGCAGCTAAATGTTTTTCATTTTTTAAATATTTTGGAAAATGATATACCCCTTTTCAGAAGTGTAAGACAGATATATTTTAAGTATTAGAATTAGGTGATCGTTCGTACAACTTTGAATTTATCCAACATATATTGCTAAACTAAAAGGAAAAACGCATGTCTATAATTATAAAGTGCTTTAATTATCGTATATGCAAATATTTCGTATTAAAACATATTTGGCTTATTGGAAGAAGTTAAACTAAATGCAGTTTTACTCCATTTATCAGAGATCATAAAGTTTGAGGTTTGATAGAGCTGCTCAGAGTAGATTAATGGAGAAGTACATTCGTTAATTTAGCATTATAGAAGCTAAATTTTAAGCCTATCATATTTATTCTGACACTACAAAAGATAAGCTATATTCTCTCATAAACCATTACAGAACTAAATCTTAATCTTTGTGCATATCTTCTATATATAGTATGCAACAAACCCTAAGACATATAGATTGAACCACAATTCACCCATCATAATAATAAAGGAGCATTTTATTGAGAAAGTATTTTATTTATTCGTTTTAATTTGTTTCAGATATAACAATACACAACAACAGTGAAATAGCAAGACTGAACAAATAATGAAGGACTAATCAGTTTGTTTTAAGATTGGGACATAGGTTACACAAATAAAGAGATATAGTGAGCAGAATATACACAGACTTGAAAATGTTCGGTCAACTTTTGGAGGGCTTTTAAAGAAAATGAAGCATTGTTGATTGCTCTCTAAGCTCAACGGATCTCTTTGCACATCTTGTAAAAAGACAAAAAAGGCAAAACTAGGAATTTCAGGGATATTAGTTGAATGTCTATTCAAAAAATGCACGGAAACGATAGGGCATCTAAGAGTTTGCCGAGTTATCTATGGGATATGGAAACACTTATATACTCTTTTCTAATGAGATTATATATTAAGTAATTGCTAATTGGGGCAATAGATACAACGAATGGAAGCAAACATGTAAACAATCCTTGGTTTGTTGTGCGGTTTGGAGTATAGAAGTATTTAATCAGTTCTGGCTTATTAAAAATAATATCACAAGTGAAATACGTCTACATATGATACAGAACCTGTTACTAGATTTTCTGGACGACATTATGCTACAAGAAACATATTCTTTCAACAGGACGAGCGCCTCCACATTTTGCTTTGAATGCACATTAATTAACAAGATCTTGTTGAATAACCGCGTAATCTCATATCTTTGATTTTTTCCTCATAATTTCAAGTGTTTTTCTATTAGTCGAAGTTTTTCTATGCAGTCAGTGAATCTGTATGGTGTTAGGTTGGTAATGTGGTTTCAGCTCAGGAGAACTGGATAAAAGGGATTTTTGAAAGTGAAAAACATTTCTACAAGAACCGAAATTTTCAAATGCGGTAGAACCGGGAGAGTAATATACTTAAAGAAGAAATAATATAAACCAGCGAAATAAGGAAACAAACACCACGGAATGAAAATTGTTAGGGAGTCGAAATAGGGACAAGTGAACGAATTAATTTACGATGCATGTGCAAAGAAGCTTCTGTTTGTGGATCAGTACTGTTAGTGGGCAATTAAGACGTGAACAAAACACACGCAGAGGGCCTAGCCCCAGAAATAAGACAAAAGTATGGAAGTGGAAGATTTCGTTGCTAGCAATGGGTGACTTGAATGCTCCAGAAAACGATAGAATATATTCCACACAGCTTGCACTGCAAGGGACAATGCTTTAGTCACAGATATTGCTGTGTTGTTATATGTTACAATTATTTATTTAACATTTCCATAATATGTGCGGTTGTCCTATAGGATAAAGTTGAATAACAATAACAAATATATCAACGTAGAAAGAAAAAGAAACAAGAAATGTAAATATCAGTAATAACAGTAATATTATCACTAGAGGTTCCCACATTGCTGATAAATTCACGAACGTAGCCACTATTAGGACTATTTCACGAATAAATAAGAATGTAAATATAATTAACCTAACTTGGCTTGCAAAATTGTGTATTTGTGTTATTAATATACTTAACTTTTCCCAGCCATCTTGCAACAAACGAATGTTCGATTGTCAGTAACAGAATACAGAAGAGCCAATGATAAGTTCAATTTGCACATTTGAAGCATTACCAAAAACGCTTTGAAGAACCTTGCCTTATGACTGTCGATAGTCTTGTTGCTATCAACATCTTTCCACCGCCTGCTAGCAAATGCGTGCTCAAGAATTATAGGAAGGGTATACGGTATAGCGTTGGCTACACTGACCAGAAGACAAACGCGTTTCCAGCGGTAAAGGAAACTAGTAAAACTTTCCTTTCAGCTTCGAATTATACAAGTTCCATTGCATTTGGAAATTTTTTACATTTCACCGTTACATGACCTTACTAGGTTTCTCTAAGCCCATATTATATAGTATGCAAAGATAATTTGATATAAATTGTCAAACAACGCTATTTAAAATACCAAAAAAACTCGTTTCAGAGGTAAAAGCTCAGAGAGGAAATCCTAATAAAGCCATAACCTGCATTTTATTTAAAAGTACATTTTCTTCTATGCAATGTTTGTAGGAAGAGAACAACACTTGCAATTCCGTTTTTCTTTTGTTTCTGAAGGCGAACCGCCTCGTGCACAATATAACAATGGAAGGCGGACGTTTAATTCCAATGTGGCAACAAGGTCGACAACAAACACAGCGGCAATAATTGGACACAGATTGGTTCCTTCTGCTTCAATGCACAACGTGCTCACCAGTAATCCTGCAGAAGCACTCTTCACGTCATGGCGATGTAATTGAGTTCTGTAGCTTTATGAAGACCCCGAGTTGAGCCGGCTTATTTGCACAACACTATCTGATGCGCTTTGAGTGTTAGGTGTTTCTTTGTTTTCATGCTTGAGTGAAACGTATTTCAATGATAATCGCAAGGGTGAAAACAAAACTGAAACAGATGCTGATAGTTTAATGTATTTTACT
The DNA here is from genome assembly GCA_030762175.1 of Metallyticus violacea. Classification (NCBI taxonomy): domain Eukaryota; kingdom Metazoa; phylum Arthropoda; class Insecta; order Mantodea; family Metallyticidae; genus Metallyticus; species Metallyticus violacea. The sequence goes on from CM060833.1 coordinate 73,265,312, forward strand.
AGCAGATCTTTTGTCAATACGTTAATTTATTTTCATGTAATAGCGCCTTAACTACTTAGTTATGCGACTTATGAACGACCGTAACGCCAATTAGCATAGTCCAACTGCCGATAAATTTTGCATCTTCTTTCAAGTTTAAGATTCTTTTACGTGCCGTAACTACGACCCGGCTTTATTGCCCTTCCGAAGGAAGCCATACTTGTTACGCCCGACTGCCGCAGACGGCCGAGGTCGTTAAGGCGCGGACTCATGAGTGGGATGTCTGGGGTTCAATTCCTGCCAGGACCATCCTTCCTGAGATATTTTTTCCTCAGTCCTCATAAATGGCAAATGCCGGGGAGGCTTAGGCCTGGAACGTTTCCTTCCTATAAAAATCCTTTCCCTATTTATCAATTCATCTCATGTATCATCAGCGTTCACCGCCTGTGGTGCCTTAGTTGTAAAAATGGGGGTTAAACACTACTACAATTTTCTTCCTCGAATGTCCTTCTTGAGTATCGAGAAGAGGAAATAGTCACTGGGAGCTAGATCTGGGCTATACGGTGGATGGTCGATCTACTTGAAGCCACATTTCTTCGCAGCTTCCTTTGAAACAAGAGCTCTGTGCACAGGCGCGTTGTCTTGAAGAAGGCGCACACCACCATTCAGCTTTCTTCGATTGCCTTTTTCTTTGATGGAAGCATGTAGTCTGTGCAATAGGCCAGCATAGTACTCCCCATTTACTGTGATATTCCTCTCCTTGAAGTCAGTGAAGAGTATTCCTTCACAGTCCCAAAAGATTGTGGCCATGATCTTCTTGGTTGACTGAGTGACCTTGGCCTTTAGAGGCGGTGCTTCGCCAGGTTTACGCCTATCCATTGCTTTTCTTCTGGACAAGGAATCATAGTAGAGGATCATAATTTAACTCCTGTAACAATGGTTTGCAGAACTTCTTTCTCTTACCACGGCAGAGCTCCAAAAATGACTAACAATACACCATTCTTTGTTCTTTTTGCACCGAGGAAAGAAGTTTAATTATATTCATGTTTAAATGTTTATGAATAATTCTAAAAACATTTGCTGCTATTTCTGTAACTATGAGCCGCCGGTTTTCCATAATTTCTCCTTCCACAAGAGCGGGCGATGTTTTCACAGTGAGTACCTCCAAAGACTGACCTGCATGCTCTTCGTCTTCAACGCTTTCTCGACCCATTCGAAAAAGTTTGTCCCATTTTTTACGGTAGAATATGGGGAGGATGCTTCCTCATACACACCGTCCAATCGCTGTTTAATTTAATTTGGAGTGAGTCCTTTTGTGAAGAACTTAATAACAGTTTGATACTCCATTTTGAACATATCACAATCTTCTACACATAGCCTTCTTTATGCAACTATATCTGAACAACTGAACACAGCGAGAGGAAGTACAGCTGCAATTATTTACTTAACAGATAAAGTATGACACCAAAAAAAAAAAAAGGGTTTTGTGAAGGCGATAACTCTTATCGGTCAGTGCGGAAACTTATGGATCTAGCCTCGTATATTGAATAAAAGATTGCTCAGAAGGGCTGTACCTGCTGCCCTGCCGCGAGCAGTATATTGCAAAACGGACTTTTTTTAAAAAAATAAAAACAGAACACAGGTAACAAAATTTAATTTTCGTTTGAATTTTTCTGTCTTTTGATGTTCCAACAAATAATGTTAATTTATTTATGTGCATATGAAACCTTTTAGACACTGAATTTCTCCAATAGCATTATTGCAATAATCTGCGATTCTACGTTGCCGTAAAACTACTGTCAGTTTGTTGTATGTTATGCTATGTAAAATCCTTGTTGTTGATAAAGAAATATTTCCGTGTGAGAGATGAACAGATGATCTAGAAGAAAGGAAAGACAAAAATCTTTAGCGGTATTGAGAGGAAGAATAATTAGTATTTGTTTTATTTACGGACGCTCTTTAACATCCGAGGTCATCGGCGTGAATAAGTAGAATGGGGTACCTAGTCCTCAGTTAAGGCAATTAAAAATGAAAGCATAAATCATGTTCACATAATGAAGGAGCAGGTTAATAAAAACAAAGGCGCCCTATCAAAAAATGTAAAAAAGGAGCATAGATAGGTTTTAATATAAAAATGCCTTCGATGAAGTCATAGCTCAAGCAGAAATGACTAACGAAAGGTTTTGCGTTTATAAAATAAATACCTATAAGAAACAAGGGTTATGTATCTGCATTTTTTTCCTAAAATCTTCCATCTAATGAAATTTTCTGGAAAATCAAAGGAATTCCTAAACCTTTTTAACAAAATATTGTCTGTTTTAAGTAGATTAAGCATGTTTATAAATAATACAAAGTTTACACAAACATTTGACACCTATGTGTAACATTTAGGTAAATAAATGGCTTTGGTTTTAGTTTTTCAAATGTCTTTTATTTGTGGCGGTGCATAAAACTTTTGATACTTAAAATATTTACGATTTACATGTTTTGTTTCCCCGTTTTTTATTAGCCATGAAAACTTAAATTTGTGTGTTTAATGGGCCAAACTCTCTTTTATTATAAAATATATAGTAATATAATGTGCTATGAACTTTTGAAGTGAATTTTCTCAAAATATCCATTGTTAGATTTGCATACAAAATGCATTTAGAATTTTAACTTCTTCTATTAATTCCACTTTATTATGAAATTGATTTCTAAGTGTACTAATTAAATCTCTTAATTTAAATTTGCACAAAGAAATACACTTTTGTTTTTTTTAATTTTAATTTTAAACATACGTTTTCCCATTATAACATTTGTTTTGTTTTTTTCTTCTATGACTTAAGACTAATCTTCAGGTTTTTGACCGCAATAATAATGTGTATGTTAAGTTTAATACAGTTGTCTTAATTATTATAGAAGTTATGATTATGCAGTTTAGAAACATTAAGAGAAAAGGAACAACGAAATTATAGAACAATGTAATGGCAGCTGTAGCTTTAACATGCAGCTTTCTTTTCTGCAATATGTTTTATCTTGACGTTTATGTTTGTTTTTGCAATGTTTAATCTTTTTAACTAATGTTTGAGTATATTTAACAACAACAACAACAACAACACACACACACACACACACATATATATATATAATAAAGTAACATTATTAATAATGTAACAAATTATATTGATAGCTGTCATCCCTAGCATATCAAAAAGATCTATTCCTTTTTCGCTTTCAATCCGTGGTCATCGTCTTTGTAACAACTTTTCATCACTTGACAAGTATATTAAAAAACCTGGCTCAAAAGTTCCAAGACCAAAATTATCCTTCCTCTCTTTTAAAATCCCGTATAATCCCAGCGAACAAAATTTTCTAATGCAAACCTAAAACTTCTAATAAGAACTTCATTAACCTTGTTACTACTTACGTAATGAATGAATGAATGAATGAGTAGTGTTTAATGCCCGTTTTTACTACAGAGGCACCACAGGCGATGGACACTGATGATACATGAAATGAAATGATATATTGGGAAAGGATTTATTTTTAAGGAAGGAAACGTTCCAGACCTAAGTTTAGGGTATCTCCCCGACATTTGCCATTTATGAGGACTGAGGAAAACCTGGAAAAAAACCTCAGTCGGTGCTGGCGGTATTCGAACCCCAGACCTCCCGCTCACGAGTCCGCGATTTAGCGACCTCGGCCACCCGTGGCAGTACTTAGGTGCCTGGAATAGAAAGCGTCAGACCTATTTTGAAAGCGTGTCACGATACTTTGTTAATGCATCCATCTCTTACTTTTAGAACACCCCCTAACCTTAAAAGTATATTTCGCCGAAACCTATCTCCTCTGAATTTACCTCGTCCCTTTGCTGGCTCATATCCTTACCAACGTCCTAAATTTAAAACCTGTGCGCTAATTATTTCTTGCCATTCATTCCACAGTACTAACTTATCCAGAGAATTTAACATTTCTTCATTTGCTACTTGTTCTTCCAAGAACGTCGTATATATGCTATCTGGTAAGCTTTGTAAAGCATTTTATATTGGTTCAACTTCTACTGTTGTTTCGATACGTATGAACGATCATAAACGTTCTGTTAAAACCAAGTCTCCCTTGCCGGTTACCCAACATGCCTTATCTCACTGTAAAGATTTTGATGATTATTTTAATCTAACACTTATTGATGCGTTACCTACACAATGCTCTGAAGGTTTACTCAGAGATAGAGAAATGGCAGCTATATTTTTACATAAAGCGCGTATGCCACCTGGTTTAAATCTTAAGTATTAATTTTTTCCCCCCACACACTCTTATTGCTAGTTTCATCTGTTTCCTTTGATACTCAATATTTACTTTTATCACTTTCACTCGTCTTCTTGCCATAGAAGAACTCGCAGTAGTTCGAAATATATCAATTACAAATATGACTTTCTCTTATTGTTTTATCCTTTTCTACTTTTATTATTACTGTTAATGTATATATATATAAATTATATTATATTGCTGCTAACAGGTTCGTCATATTACTAGAATAAAACAAATTCAATGAACGCAAAAAAATTTAAACGTATAAATAACTGAAAGAATGCTCGAGTAGGAAAAGGATCGAGGCTTGGATTGACTTAAAGGCTCAACTGTGATCACATGCTAAAAGTTTGAATGCAAAACTGGGCCAATTTTGTAGATATAAGGAAAAAAATCTTAAACAGACATGGAGCTGTTAGTTTATTTTAAATTAAAATGTGAGTAAAGATTTTTTTTTTAATCTTGAAGATGTATGTACTCCCTTAAGCTGATACTCAATTCCAATATCTTTTTTCAAGCATTTCTAATTATCTTAACATAAAACTGTCCCAATGACAGAACTCCTGCAGCGCATGCGTGTTGTGCTTTTAGGTATTTATAGAGAGCTATCATTTGTTTAAATGTGCTACTAAATGTTACGTTGTAATGGAGTTCGAGCCCGCCAGGATTTGTGAGCACACCCTTTCCACTTTGAATGTGTTTGGCAAAGGGAGTAGTGCGTCAGAGATTCTCATCAGTCATAACAAACGCAATTCGCATGTTACCTATGGAATCAAGGTTGACCCCCCTTGATCCATAAAGCTGGAACAACGATCACGACCAGGAACCCGACCTGGCTGTCAGTTGGGATGGTTATTGTGCTCATGTCCGGCCTGCAAGACAATGGACAATGTCCAGAGACTGCTGCAGGCTAATGCTTATGACAGACATTCCCTGCCGGGTGATCGGCGTCAGTTCTGACGCGGTGGTGTGGAAGTGATAGGCGGTCACGGCTAATCCCAACCCTGAGCACAATATTGCCGCCCTCGGGAATAGTGGAAAAGGGGGGTCTCCGCCTCCTACGAGTTTCATAACCCAAGATTCCCGATGCAGACCTTCAATAATCCTGCATTAATTTGACAATGGAACAAGTGAAATATAAAAAAAATAACACCTTAAAAATATACAATTTAATAGAGCAATAAAATAACAAAAAACTTTTATTACACTTCCGCGACAAAGAATAACTCTGGGGTCTCAAGAAAAATAACAAGAAAGGAGTCTATGCAGAGTGTGCAAAAATACCACTTCCTGAATACCTTAATTTACTTGTATTATTTACCATCTTTAACATCTCAGATCATCTGCGTCCCATTCAATTCAGGGCATGAAATGGCCTGTGTATTTTGCTCAGAGCCTCTTCTTTAATGCTTGAGGTTCTTTTACGTATCATGGCTTTTCCCTTCCGAAGGAAGCCATATTTAGAATGTTTATGCCCGAAAATAACCACCGACCCTGGCCGGGATTGAACGCGCGAATTTAGGGGTAAATACGATAAGAAAACTTGATATCGGTAATATGGAGATTTATAAGATGTGACATCTCCAGTAAAAGAAACAAATAGTGACTAAATGTAAAAGAAGATTAATAAAACACTCTAGATATTGATATGCAATGTAACAAACTCCAAACTTTTTGCTTATTATTTGTAAATATCGGTAAGTATTCAGAAAGTAGCTTATTGGTAAGGAAATATAATCTTTTAAAATCATTGATGGTGTCTGGTTATTGCGGTAGAGATAGATAGTAGGTCTTTGTGGCCCCCTTGGTTCTCCGATTTAAGAGCCTGCGACTATTATCTCAAGAACTCAAAGATAATATTTGTCAGGAAATTGTTCGGATTTCTCGAAATGAAGTATAGCGTTGGATGGATAATTTCCTAGAGAGATGCTAAAAATATGCGAATAATAAGGTGCGCAGTTTCAACACCTCATTTGATAATTTGGTAAGTAATGAGCCTTTTAAATTAATTTGTATATTATTGCATGGTTGTTTTATTATTTTACCCTCCCACTTGTCACCAGGACCCGGCTAGTAAAGGGCTTGTTCGTCCATAGGCAAAACACTCCGAGGAAAAACAAAACTGATCACATTACAACTGTTGGAGAGCTGAGCTTGCAGGTGAGGTTGGGGCAGTGTTGGCGTGAAACAGACACCGTTAAATCAGTAGGAACCGAGAAAAAATTAATTATTTGAAACTACGTTCCATGATCAAATTTCTCACAAAGGAAGGTAAGAAACCTAAAGAAATCTAAGGAATGATGAATGCAGTACATGTTGAAGATACATCTTTCGCTATTAGGCTAAAAATTTAAAGAAGACCCGAAGTCCATAGATGACGACCTTCACATAAAAAATCCTGTGAAAGCATTTTCATAAGAAATGTGCCAAAAATAGGATCTATGATTATGCAAGATGGTTGTGTCAAGGATAATGTAACAGTTCCTGAACTAGGTATTTTAACTGACACGATTTCGCCGTTACTCATACTCATTAAATTTATTCCGATAGGTATTCGAAATGTTGGCACCAGAGAAGAAAGCATCGCCAGGAATTCATTTGGAAGAATTTGAACCTACTCTAAGAAAAGTCAGATGATTTTTTTTTTTGTCAAATGTTGTTACTGAAGATGAAATATGCATTCATCACTCTAACCGAGAAACCAAACAAGAGCTTATGCTTGGGAACCATAAGGGTTTTCCACTCCCATGTAATTTTGTGCGCGTCAGTCAGAAAAGTCATGGCAACCTTTTTTTCAACACAGAAGGTATACTACTTTAGTATTTATGCCAAATAAATCTGCCATCACTTGAGAAATCTACGCTTCTGCACTGAAATTGTTATAAGCTGCCATTAAGGAGAAATGGCGTGGAACGCTTAGAGCTTCAAGATGATAATGTACCTTACCACAAATCCCAAAAAGCAAGAGCTGTTATCAAAGATTGCGGTGATTTGTAGCTTAACCATTCACTCTATAGTCCAGGTTTGGCTCCCAGGAATATTTTCTCATTCGAAACCTCAAGAAATTTCTTCGTGGACAAAGATGTTCCAACGATTTCATGAAGGAGGGTTGGTTGAAGGACCAAGGCAACCTTCAATTTTGAAGGTATTAAATGATATAGGCTAGTGTATGAAAGTAAAAAGAGGCTACAGTGAAAATAAATAGACAAATTTCACTGTTAGAATTCATTTTCATACTCAGGTACGAACGCCCTCATTTGAATGCCCTCATACTTATGTATATGAATATTACCCTCGTTGAGGCATCTTGAAGGTACTAACAGAGGCGTGTTGGCTGTTGGTACCCTGCTGCTTTTCAGCGGGCATGCGGAATAAATAATACTTTAAGATGTTCAAGTCGCAAGGAACAATTTTGTTTCTGCTATGCTATGATAGCACATAAAAATGCTCAGTCTGTTAGTTGTTTATTAAATCTCTGCAACGCAGACACGGAAAAACTGAACAAAATAAAAAAAAAGTTAGGGTCATATATAATTAGGTTATAAACTAACTTTCCCTCTAATTCAGTGCAACTTATAAATATATGGTTTTATGTTTTAGGCTTTAAGCGAAAATATTAAGGCACTAATGTCAATGTCTGCCTCCTTAAATTTTGTATTTAAATGAGCAAATACACCTGAAATGAAGCATTTAAAAATTAGTTGCAACTTCTAACAATCAGGTTATAAAATATTTTTATGGAATGCTACTATAAAAATCAAAACGTATAGCTAGATCGTTGTTGAAAATTTCCACTTGATTTGTAGTTCAAATGTGACGCAATCACCCCACTTGCAATGGATGTCTTTTAAATCGTTTATAAGCACCAGTCAGCATAGATATTCCACAGATATAGCACGCAGCTCACTCCATGAGTGGACAGAGTGCGTAAGTGACTGCACTCAAGTTGCATTCATCTTGTTCACAGATTTAATTGGGAGAAAACTGTTCGAAGATCAAGACAGAGCACAGAGGCGTAGCCTTTGTACAAACTTGTAAATTTGATCATAATATTCAAATTGGTTTCTTCTCCTTCCTCATTTTATAACAACCTACAGCACCCTGTGCTGTAATCAGCAGTGATTATATCAAATTATATCCCTAATGGAAACACATTATCACATTAGTCTTTAATTTGCCTTTATATTGGGATATTTGCAATTTCAATGCCTTTTAATTAAAAAAAAGTAATTCTTTTAAGTATGGTTAGCTATGCAACAAATTTAAGGGAGGCTTTTGACATGAGACCCTTATTAATGTGTACTTTATTCAAGCCAAAATATTATTACAAATGCTGCATACATCACCAAGATCACACAAAAAATATAAAAAACCTTATAGATATGTCGATGTAAACATCTTCAAACATCTCATTAGTGAGCATAAAATTGAATTAAAAGCATTCCATTTATTTTAAACCATTCCCTATGTACAGAATTTGCCTACTAGTCAATCATATGCTCATAGGTATTAACTTGTTCCTTTCCTATTTTGTTATAAATAACATAAAACGTGTTAAAAGCAATCCGTTTAAATAGTACTATGTTGACATTTTTTATCAACATCTCTGGATTTACTTCAGAATTCAGCAATATTTGGAGGTATTACACATCTCTCGCTTACATACTGGCTATCAACTATGACAACCAGTCAAACCACTCGGTGAATAGGAAGTGAGTTTTTATATTCATAAGTATGTGAGGAGATCAGAAGAAGGCAAGCGAGAGGAATGTGCTCTGTAAATATTAACAGTGTTGTAGGTACTCGCTGGTTAGAAGTCCAGCGGGAGTGCGAGATCTGAATCTGATCGCTTAAAATGTGGCAACATGGTATCCCACGTACACTTTTAGCGTGCAGATAAACAGTTCCACCCCCCCCCCCCCTCGCACTTCAGTCCGCACTCGCTTTCCTATGATTGCCAAACTTTAAACGAATCTTCGGATATTTTCGTTTAGGACCAACTGATATTTGGGAAATGTTTAACCAAACACGTCTAATTATGAGAGCTCAAAGCCATTTAAACATATTCACCATTAAGAGTTTAGTAATCGCAACCGGAATAATTAATTTATTGGCTTTCTGGAGCTAATGAAACTCCACCGCATTTAATGGGGATTATCAATGCAGGCCTCTTTTCTTAACATTCGGATGGAAGAAGAAAAACTCTATGATGCAAATATCATCCGTTTTCAAACTGTTTCATCCACATTAAAAAAAAAATGTATAAAACGCATTTTTGCCAAATGAATGGGGAAGTCCTTATGCGCCGATGTTATCATTGTCACAAGAGTGCTTTAGTGATATAGCTGAGGCAGTTTTGTATTCGTTGACGCGGTCAAGAGGTAAATGGCAACGGAATAGTAAGTTAAAAAAGGTTGAAGGACAATTATTACTTCATTCATTTTCTTTTCTGGTATATTTGTTAAGGTAACCTAATTTATAAAGATATAAATAATAACAGGAGCAGGTTTCAACATGTAAATATATGGGATAGTCAAAGTAACATTAATGCGAAAAGTTAGAAAGAAACAATTTTAAAGCTCTATAGAGCGTTTGCGGTCTCAATGTCTAGAAATGATTCCGAGTATAGCTAATAAAGAATAGACAGAGAATATAAGTGGCTGAGATAAGGTTTTTGATAGCAGTGGCAATTTACAAACTAACAGATAAGAAAAGCAATACTGAAAGAACGCGCGTTTTATAAATTTTACTTAGATAGCACACAACACTTCAGATAGACTTCTTAATAGTTTACTGCAATGTAGACCCCCAAGGATATACACATTAGGGAAGACCGATCAAAAGATGTGCGTAACATCTGGAGCCTGAACACGGTGTAGTTCTAGTTCTTTATGATGATTAATCTGATATCCGACTTACTTCCTAAATGTACCACTCAGTTTTAGGGCTAATATTTTTCACATTCATTGCAATAAAAATAATCTTCTCATGTTTTCACATTTCGTTTATGATTTATTCTAACTGCACTTGACTTAGAAACTTTATTTCGGTTGGTTATATGTTACTAAAAATCTTCTTTGGAGAGGTATAGGTCTTACAAATATTAATTTTAGATTATTGGAACTGTTTTGATTTTTTCTAATACTCTCGTATAATACGCAAATAAATATCTAGTAAATATATTTCAGTTTTTATCATTGTCTTCATTGAAAGGAGTTTTGAAACTAATTTCTATGTATAATCATTTTTATACTATTAATGATTTACTTTCCAAGATAAACCATTTTAATTAAAGATGATTTCTAATTATGGCATGTATAATTTTCGAGGGCTATACAAGGCTATTTCAATTTATCTTTAGATGGAGTATTTATTATTTCATCGTCTGCAAATAAGGTAGATTCGCTTTCTTTGGAGCTTCTTTTTTCCAAGAGTATGAATTTAACTCTTTCCATAATGGAATAGCCTCGTCTTTATATAACTGCAGCAACAAGCTGAACACTTGTTCGAGTCTTGATTTATGCAACAGTATCATATACGATTATCTTAATAAATGAACTGGAAAATTGCTTTTCTGCGTTTATATTAAGATTGACGTAATATATCATCTTGTAAATTAAATTTCTGTCATTTATCTATAGACGATATTCCTGCTCTAAAACTGGTCTGCTCCTCTAATGCCATTACTTCATTTATTTATTGCTGTATTCTTTATAAGTTTAGAACGTATGTTAGTAAAACAATTTCTTTAATATTTCTAGACTTATATTGAATACCTCCTTTCTTAAAATATGGTGAAATTAAGACTTATTGTCTTTCATCTGATATAATATAAATATTCAATAAATATTTAAATGATCTATAAACCTCTGTTTGACTTTAAGAGATGTCTGTTTTAAAAGTTCCCAATGTATCTAATTTAACCATATTGGTGTATGTTTCCTATAGCGTGACAGAAATTTTTAAATTCTTCCATTTCTATTTCATCTAGTATATAATAAGACTTGCTATTAATTTCTGAGAAATACATTTTAAAATTTTACTACAGTTCCAAAAAAACACACTTATTATTTTCCTGAAATTACATTTAATTTTGCATAATCTCTTTCGACGGTATTGATTTATTTCAAATTTTATAAGGCTTTGCTTACATATAAATCACACTTATTGTTGCTATACATTTCCCTTAACATTCTTATATAGAGTGCGGAAAAAACATGAAAAAATAATTTTACAAATAGAAAAGTGGTTTGGCACTAAATATTTTGAAAATGTGAACGAATGACCTCAGACACTTCAATGACAATTTCATAGCTATATTGCGATGTGACGTGTGTTCACAGTCAAATGTAATCCAGTATAATTTTTTTTAATGGTGTTTAACGCCCATTTTTACTATTGAGGCACCAAAGGCGGTCCCAGTATCATTGACGGAAGAGCAGTCATAAGCAAACTGCAAGTCACTCAGTATGCAGTTTCTTCGTGGAAATGGTAAGGCGTTTTGAGAATTACAGCAAGTTAAAGTTATGAATGATTACTGTACTTAAACTAATTAATATTATGGCTTGTATTTCACAAAATAAATTATGAGTATTTGTTTAACGTAAGTGTACACTTCATAAATGACACAATTTTATTTTTAATGCTAATTTTGGTGTTTATATTTGCAGGCCTTAAGTTCTTTCTTTATAATTCTTATGAATACATTCATTTATCTAGTTTTCTATTTAAATTTTTTAAATTTTGATTTGTTGAAACTTCTATAAAATACCTCTGTTTTGATTTACATGATTAATCATATATAGTTAACCTTTCTAAAGCGCAAGCATATATTTATTCTTTGTTTGTTGTTGATTTCCTTTTGAAAAGATTGATATTAAAAATATCCTCATTTTCATTTAAAACACTTTTCATCCATGAGGAATTTTTATGTGGGAATGAAATGTTTCAATAATACTAATTTTTGCCCCCCCCCAAAGGAAAAATACACAATGCAATTATTTTAAGAAGGGAAAACTTTAAAGCCGATATAGAAAGTGTGTCATTAGAAAAAATCATAGGGAAAAGCTGGATAAAATGCATTATATGAATATAGCAAAATCATAGAAAATGTTTCATATAAAGAATTGAGAGATAAAAATAGTTTTTCCTGATATAAAATACATATATTATGTATATGAATATATATTATACATATACATAAATAATATATATTATGTATATGAAATATATTTTCATTATGATCTGAAAATAACTTGAAAAAACTTTGATATATTTTATAATTAATTAATTTCTACATAGCCTATTATTACTTTCAATTTTTTTGAGTTCCAAATGTAAATATATATACTGAAAACAAGAAATTATGATCTGAAAATATATTTGAAACAAAACTTTTATATCTTTTATACTTTACTAATTCCTGCATATTATTGATTTCTATGTTTTAGAGTTCCAAATGTATTTATATGTATTTTTATATCACGAAAAACTATTTTTACTTCTCAGTTCTTCATATGAAACATTTTCGATCATATTACCTTTTCAATCAAATCCAGTTTTTCCTACAATCTTTTCTAAAGGCACACTTTCTATATGCGCTTTAAAATCTTCCGCTGTTAAAATAAAAAAGTATTATTTGCGTATTTTTCTTTTTGGGGGGGAGCAAATATTATTATTATTAAGATGTTTCATTCTAGTGTTTTTCAACATTTATTTATAAACGATATGTAGAGAAAATTAGTTTTAAAACTCACAGAATTTTTCTATTTAATCACCCAGATAAAATTAATAATACATTTTTCAATAGGTTAATGTTCTGGAGAGCCTGGACATACAAGGTTTATCATGAACTTGAAAGACAAGAAACACTCTAGCAGCTTGTAAGAGCACCAAACTTCTTGAGGCATTAAACCTTAGTTCTGCAACGTGCACTTAGTCCCTTGTTGCTCATTTTCTGAGGACGGGGCAACCTCACTCAGCGTCCAGATCGCCTCCACCACAGTACTAGTGCTGTACAGTATATGCAAATTACCGAGCTTGCCCGTACCATGTCGCGCTATTATCCACAGAGCCACCGTAATGAACGTCATTATTTTAAATGCCGCCGCCGGGCGCGCGCCAGTGATGAGCAGGTATTGTCACCCATCACTCACACTGGACTGCACGGGGGATGCCTCGCAATTTACATATAACTACTGTTCCCTTCTCCGCGTCTCAATCAACTCTAGTGGTGCAACAACTAGAATAGATACCGGCACTTTGCAAAACAAAAACAAGTATTACAGTGGCGACTGTCATTTCAACAGTATCCCGCTTTGTTTTAGGGGGGGAAGAAAAATGACCCAAGTAATTCGAGCACTAACTGTGGCGGATTCCAGCAGGCCAACAATATTCTATCTCATACACTATGAAATAGTTTACATGTAGCTTTGAAAAAAAAAATTGTTTCTGTAGAGCACATAAAGAGCCCACGTTTAAAAAATGCCAATACGAATAATAAATATTTTCAAATTACATTTTACACTTTTACAATTAAATTGTTTATCTCTTTTGTATTCTATCGTTTCCTGGCAACCTGACTTATTGTTGTTTTAATTTTGGCAGAATAAAAAATAAGTTAATTTACAAGTAAAATTTATTTTGGATAATATTACAACTTTATTAACTGTACTCTATTGTTGGCTAGGCAGTAATGCAGACTTTGCCATTACAGTTTGTTACAAAACATAACAATTATATGCGCAATAGCTATTATAGTTTTATTTTTTCCAAATTCAAACAACAATAATAACAGTCCAAGTTGCCAGGCAACGAAACAATAACTATAACAAGAATTCCCCTTAAAATTTAAATATTACAGATTATGAGGTATGAGGGTGGGGGAATGAAACCTAAAATGAAATCAAAATTAGTTTTTAACTTACTCCTCAATATTTAACCGGTTGTGATTTTGTTTAAATCAAATTTCTTTTTATTCAAACTGGGAAGTTTTGAAACGAAAGCGCTGTATATTGTCTAAAACTTCTTTTCTGTAATTACACAGTGCGACTTGTATGTTGAGGTCTTATTGGTTCAACCTAATAAAACTTTAGAACTGAAAATTAAATTTAACAAGCATCTTTTATCGCATTACGAAATACGGAAGCAATTCGACCAATTCATATTTTTAAAAAGTTATCTGACTTCTCCACTTTTCTACAAAGACCTCTTTCAGAATCATCCATCAACTACCTCGCGAGTTAATCTTAATTTCATCCATGATCTGGAATATCCTTAAAATAGCGTGCTATCTTGCATTGAGGCGAATGTCTTTGATTTTTGGAGTTCAACATATTCTGGTAATCAGGTACATGAGCAAAATAGTCAATAACACTTTCTAAGCAACCTAACATCACATGAGCAATAAAGTTCATCACCTTGAAAACTTTCTTAAATAAAATTCTTTTAAAATGTTGTTGTAAATAAATAAATACAATTTGTGAGACAAAGAAGTTATCTAATGAACTATATTGAAGTCGCTTTAATGCTGCCGTTTGCTAATATACATTGGTATCATTTTGTTACCGATCCGCCACTGGAACAGCATTGCCCTTAATGTATCGGCTAACTGTAGCGAAGTGAGTGGCGTCAGAATGAGTCATGCAAAGTGGTGGAGGTGATAACGTTTGTGATAAAGAGTACAGAATCATGTAGGTGAATATGGCAATTTTTTATTCATCAATGAATGATGAGCAAACCAATTCTTTGCTTGCGTTCTGAGCTTAATGTATTGTTCTGTTTCTAATTTTGTGAATACATTTGCAAAATAATGTTAGCTACAGCATTCAGGGAAGTAAATAAAGCTACATAATAAAACAAGCGGTTATTTCAAGTGAATGCAATTAAGTAAAAAGAACAAAGAACTTTTCGTATAATGTGAATTTCAACTTAGGTTAATTACAGAGTTTGTTGCTAATGCAGTGACTTGCCAAGATTTGGCGAACATTTCTTAAAAAATATTTTATACCAGAGGACATCCCTCCCACTACTATTCAACTTATCTAAGGACCCCACCAGTCCTTGAACAAAAAGAGACGTTGCAACATCATATTTAACACCCTTTGCACGCCTACAAGCGGATGACAAAACATTTAGTACAAGATAAAGGCCCATTACTGCTACAATATGCTCGTTAACCATCGGCAGATCAAAGAAGGACCCAACACTAGCACTGATAAACTCTCCCTCGGTTGTAGATGTGCTGCCACTCCAAGTAGAGGCTGTGTACTATTAAATCCTAGACTGCTATTGGTTGAGGTTAAATTATTATTGGTATGGACTGATAGAGAGTTGGTAAGAGTTTCATCTAGTCCCTAAGCATCGAACTTCGCTAGGCAAGTACATATATGAACACTCAAAGGTTTTCCGGTTGTTAACGAGGAAAACGTGGTCACTATACCAACCCATAACGGATGAGGCCTTATATGTTTGCTGAGAAGGGTATCTATGGTTGAAGCGCTGGATCATGGATGGACCATATGATCTCCATGGTTAAAATTGTAAAATTGAATTTAACAAATATCTTTTATTTTAAATTAGTAACGTTGCAGGTTCCATTGACATAAAATTGTTATTTAAGAATGGTGTGATAAAGAAATATTTAATTAAAAGATAACAAGAATGATATGTGTGGCTTTTAACTGCAGCCAGAGATACGTTTGATGAATTTTGACAATATTTAAATTAAAAATAAATTATTTTAATAGTATGTTGGGATTTTAATATTATCAACTATTTATTTACCACAAGCACAGAATACAAACAGGTTACCAAGTTCTATTATCCTTTGACGTAGTCACCAGCATTGTGCAAAGCCCGTTACCAACAAATGGAAGTTTAAGGATGCCGTTGGTGGCAGCATCTGCTATTTGATAGCCTGAATAGAGCGTACTATTGCCTAAAGTGTATTGTGGCATATGGGGATTAACAATATGAAGGGAAATGTATTGTAAGGGTTGATTGTTTTTTTTTTATTGAATTATTTATGGACGCTCTTAAACAGCTCAGGTCATCAGCGTCCCATTCAACTCAGGGCGTGAAACGGCCGACAAATTTTGCTCAGAGGCCTCTCTTTCAGGCTTGAGGTTCTTTTTCGTGCCGCAAATATACGACACGGGACCCACGGCTTTACTTCCCTTCCGAAGGAAGCCATACTTAGGATTTTTACGCCCGAAAAAATCCATCGGTCCTGGCCGGGTTCGAACCCATGATCTTGGGTTTAGGAGGCAAGTATGGTAACCACTACACCACCAGGACCGACTTGTAAGCGTTGAGTCAGTTAAAAATTGGTACTGACGATTTTTTTTTTTTTTGAGTAGTGTTTAAACCCCGTTTTTACTTACTGGCGATTGGGAGAGATTAAGTAAGCAATGTGCATGAGCAACATGAAGTAGAAGCGTCCTTTTTAATGCCTTTCTTAAGAGTCGAATGTGAGAGCTTGAGTAGAGAGAATGTGCCGCCGTTTGTTACGCGATAGACATCTAGGTTAACGTCCATCATTTATATAAGTGATAATTACTCATTATAAACGCAGCTTTCGCATGATTAACTAATGTTTGTGTTTTCAATGCATGTTGAATCCCGATACTTTCCTAATTTGATCCGTTTATAGTCATGATTATTAAGATTTGGTTAGATTAGTTCGACACTCAGTTCGTTAAGTAAGTTAAAGTTTAATATTTTATGCGAATGGAATCAGGGGGTTGTCACAATATCTGGAACAGCTTTAAATAGAATCCCCGTAAGTGGTTCCTTATGTTGAAGTCTCAGAGAGTGAAATAAGAATAGTGTGGTGAACGGTATGGCATTTCCTAGCACTGTCCGTTGAACAATATGCCACACCTTGCACTGCATGCAAAATTCTCGGTGGGTTTTGCAGAAAGTGTCGCCGTTTTTTTTTTTAAAGCTGATCCCAGATTGTGTTAAACAGTGAACAGCAAAACACTGCATTGCTGGAGGTGTGGCATGCATCACAATAATAAGGTCCAAGTCACACACCAGAAGCTTTCACATAGCCCGGGTTCCGACGAACTTTTTGGTGATTCTTTCTATCAGCGTTTCATTTTTAGCTCGTACGATACAGCCTGCTCATGTCTCTTTCAAGAAAGAAAGGGCACGAGCATCATCATATTGTTGCTATTTTTGTTTTGCAGGACCCATCTTGATGCAATTTTTCACAATTTCAGGCGCTGCTCCATAATGGTAAACGATAATCCTTTCTCTAGGGCTAACTCATGAATAATGTGGCACGATCAATTTCCAGTAACACGGAATCAGCTTGCTCTAGAATTACGTGACCGAGCAATGTCACCTTTTGGAGTCATTAAGATTCCTACCCATCTTGCAGCTGTTCTATGAATGAAAAAGATTCCTTGCAAGCTTCTGGGGAGTCTTGGTGACACTATCGTGCTGTGCGACCTCTGGCACATTCAATTTTTGTTCAATTCCGCTGCTCCTGTCTTCTAAACATTGCGATTATACTACATGAGACTCCAGTTAACAAGGGGCTATGTACATACTGCTCAGGCGCACGTAGTGTGAAGACAGTAAATTTGCTGTCAGTTAAGGTAAATACGTAACCAATGTATGACATTTAATTCTGTTGCTTGGCGCCTCTAATAGTAATATTTCCTTCTTTTTTTTTCATTCTGCAGCTTCCGTGGATTCGTTATGATCATTTAATTAGGTTTACATGTTTTAATTAGATAAATACGTATGTAATTACACTTAAATGTATTTAATTAGATTTAAATGTATTAAATTATGTTAACATGACTAATTACGCTTACATGTATTTACTTACATTGCCATGTGTTTAATTTGGTTGAATTGTTTTAATAAGATTGAAATGTATTTAATTAGGTTGACTGGCATTTATTTAGGTTGAAATTTTTTAATTATAATGAAGTGCATTTAATTACGTTACCTTGTATTCAGTTATGGTGATAAGTATTTAATTAGTTATAATTATTATTTAATTATTTTGCATGACAGGTACAGGCATATTTTCTTCATACAGGTAACAATAACATTGATGAATAATCAAATAGATTCATTTTTAACTCTGCTTGATAGTTCAGGTAGGTTCCGCCTATAACGCTTTTTTAAAAATATCTATGTGTGTGGCACAGCTCCCCAGAATGTAATACTAAAGGAGTTTTGATGTAACATTTTGTATTGGAGAGATGCAAAAATAAGAATGAATTATTCACAGTGAAATAATTGAACCTTCAGAACATTTATTATTCCTGCAAAGAAAATGTTGAACTAAAGGCGATAAAAGTTTTCAAAGAAACATCTTTATAGCGCTCTCAGAAATCTGTGCTAGTAAAATAGGAAGTTGGCGCGGCGGGGAAGAAATGGCATATTCGCCAATCTTTTAGCTGTTGCAAATGTGGACCGCTTGATAAAAACAGAAATTTGAGACAGCACGACGTATTTGCAGTTATCTGATACGCTAACTCTGAATGCAATGGAAGTAGTTTCCATATGAAATCAAAACTGCAGAATTGAGAGTTTTTACTCCGATGTTTCCTGGCCGATTCTGCATCTCAAGATTCGTAGAAAAGTATAGAATACGGAACAGCATGTTGCAGAACTAGGGTGTCATAGTAACACAGTGCTAAATGTGCCTGATGATTAGACACACGGCCGTATTTGTTTTCGAGCCCACACGACACATGTCGCAGTTCTTGGTCGCGTGTTAGGCTTTAAATGGACCAACCCTTTCGTGCGATGATGTGTGACGGTCAGTGGTCACTCTGGTCACGCGCCATCCTGAGAAGTTTCCTCCCTATTTCGTGTTAAAAGGAACGTTTAGCTAATGAAATATCTGTATTTGCAACTTCTCTTTAAGAGCAGGAACAGTACCTTGAGACCGCACGTGCTGACACCGCCCGCTCAACATACAAAAATATACACAAGAACGTAATGTTTACAATAGTACCTTCATATAACAATGCAAATACACAAAACCCTAATTTTTATCCTTCTTCCCTTTGGATTGAATTGTTGGCGGCAAAAGGGGATACTTTCGTACTTCAGCCTTGCTCAACGGCTGGCTGTTTGTGGCTATCTCCGGGCGGAAAGGATGAGGTGAGGGACACGCATAGGGCAGGCATGAGAGGTTACACACAGGTGTATATGGAGTCCCTAACATGTTTGCCTATAGAACACTCCGATGCCGGTAAAAGCCCCCTCCTAAAGGAGATTGAGCATCTCAGAACGACCGCTTTCATAGCAAATGACAGGGCAGAAACCTATCCAAAGCGCAAGCCCTGGTATTTTTGACCCTGTAATAGGACCAACGGAAGAAGACTGGAAAGCGTAAAATTTGAAGAAAGTAAATATCCATACCCAGCATCACCTAGGAAACCAGGGAAAACCACGAAAAAATCCAAGGTCGGGATTTTGAACCATTATGTTCCCTTCCGTTTCAAGCCATCAATCTCATTTGTCTGATAGATGCTAAAATTATTTCCCATACGAGTATCTACAAATTTGAAATTATGTTATTGTTTAGTTGAACAGTTTTGTAATTTTGACGTAACTTTCAAACATAAATCTTTAGCTATAAAACTATACTATTTACCTATAATTAAGGCAAAACCATTTTTAGGGAACGATATGTTCTTTTCACTGCACGTTTTTAAACTTTAAATTGGCGCTCTAATGAAACGTTTACCGGATCCTGCTGCATAGTTCTTGATTGTTACTAGATGGCATTTAAACGTCAAAATTTCTTTCATGTGAAGACATGATTCCGTATAGTATTATATTAAACTTAAATCTTTTTAGAAATATTTTTTCAGTGAAAGATGTTCATACATTTACAATGAAAATTGCGCAAATTTTTCTCTGAACTTCACTGTTCCAATAAGTTTGTGAAACAACATTGTTGATAACGGAGTTTTATAATGGGCTTTTAATGTGTATGTATGATTTTGGTGCGTGTTGGGTTTCCCTTATATGTCCCAAAGTTCTGTATCTTGGACAGCAATGTTAAGTTAAAATGGAACACTATTAAAAAGTTTAAAGATAAAGCTTGCAATTAGATTGTGTACTGTAATAATATGTGGAGGCTGTCCAAAATGAATTTAAAAGGGTACAAGGAGTAAGGGAAAGAAAAGACAAAAACAAATGCACAATCTTCACGATTTAACAAAGAAACAACTCTCTTGTGTGTAAATTACAATTAATTATATTCACCACAGATTGGGTTCATTTATTGAGATTATGTTATTGCTTTAACTATAATTATATACAAATACATTTACACACGAATTTAACGCCGCAAAAACTTTGGTAATCTTGCATAAAAATACTTCTGGATGTTCCTCTAAAACATATCGTTGATACCATAGCGTTTTTTGTTCTTTTCTGCTTAAAGGCGTGACCATATGTAGCTTTTTCTGTAAGTTTAAGCGTAGACAATGTCTGAGGAAAGAATGAACAACATAAAAATGACATGTTAACTACCCCAGTTTGTTTATACAGCAAGCATCAGAATTTTACATGATTCCTATACGGAGAACTTTCATTTCAGAGGGTGAGCATTCCTCTTAAACGTCGGAGGCACACGCGAATCTGACACTTTGTCGCGCTTCAAATTGTTTCCGCTTCTGAAAGGGTATTCCTTCCCTCATTCAACATCTCCAGCTGACCACGACAGAGGATGAGAAATGAAAATGAAACGCTATTCCGGGGATCATAGTTCAGAACAGAGCGTCTCCCTTTTACTGCTGTTATATGATATTTAAAAATGAAGAGTGTGGTGAGCTTTGAAAATATTTCTTTTAGCATACGCTCACAATAAACATTAAAACCCGGAGAAGCTTTTCAAAGTAGTTTTAGTACACACACACACAAAAAAAAAACAACAACAACAAACAAAAGCAGATATCTAGTATAACTTCCAATGGCACAAGTTTTGTTGTCAATGTGTTGGGTTCAGGATTACATAAGATTATATATTTTGAATGTTAAATTTTGACCGGTTAAATACGAAATATGCAGATTCAATACGAGGTGAGGGACATTCACGTTGGAAGTTCTTATTATCATTAAATATATTATATTAAAGGAAAGAACAGATTTCCTAAAACAAAAAACTTTATTTTCATATTTGCAGCTCATATAATTTCCATTTTATGAAATGTAAAAGGAAATAGTGTAAAATACTCAGTTTCCCTGTAGCTTTTATCATAATGAATAGTAACAGGACACAATTGAACTTCATTTACTCATATTTAAAACAATTGTTTGAATATTTTAAAGACATTAAATTGCACCATGTCACGATTGCATAATTTAATAACCTAAATTCGACATCCTCCCACTAAACAAGTTTTAACTTTAAGTGTGCTGGAAGGAAAACCCCAGAAAGACAACTTTGCAATACGGAAAGTTGTGTCAGTTTGTGCGGTGCACTTGTGAGAGACTAAATCGAGGATAGAGACTCGACTACATGCAGCTTCGTTCAAGTGATGATACAAACTTTATGACCGCCCTCGTGTATAATATGATAAGAATGTACAAGGAAAGGACGTGTGAAGATCGTGCATGAAGAGGGTGATTACAATTGCATTTGGATTATGAAAGAACGGGAAGAATGATTTTGGCAGCTAGATTGTATTGAAATTTAGCTCTAAGAACATATTTTTTAACATTATTAAACGGAGTTGCTAATGAAAAGTTTAATTAAATACACTTATCTTAGTTTAATGCTATTAACTGCTTATGACACAATATATTATGAGCAAAGTTAGTTCAGATCATGCCCATGATAAAACATTCATTATCAGTTAACCCATATCTAAGTTTCATACTTAACTCAGACACACCAAGTCAACAATTAAGCCATGCGCATTAACAGGGTGACACTTGAAATTAAAAATTGGCTTTAAAAATATCCCTGTTGCTAATCTTTCAAAGATCAATGAATACAGATCTTGAAACTGAAAACGTTAAAATAAAAAAGAATGGCATACCTTACATTATTTTCGGCATGAAAAATTCACCTAAACTCTCTTTGTTCCAAATACAAATATTATTATAGCAAAAATAATATTATATGTGATTTTAAATTATTAATTTGAAATCATTGCTTCAATTGTTTATTTTATAGTGTTCTGTGCTGTCAAATTAACGTTGTACCTACGCTGAATTAATCTGACAAAATTTTATGAGCATATGTTCAAGTGAATGTAATCTAATTTTGTGTTCTGATCATGGTTTTATTTAAGAATGCAAATTTCTTCCTTCGAAACTTAAGCACCTGTACATGGTATGAAAGTACCGACATAATTTGTAAACCCCTTGTCCGCTGGATTACTAAACAAGACTCTGCCCATACTTACACTACATTTACTTAAACGTCTACTCTATACAATCTTACCTTGTAGAAAATGATGGAATAGTCGCATCCCTCGGGAAAACACATGCCATTCGGCTACCGTAAAGTTTCTGATTTCAATGTTAAAATTCTTCTTTACATTCCGAAATTCTTACTTGTGCTCATTTCGGAAGTGATTTTTCTTCATGAGCTTTTATGATACGCGCCAGTTTCTTCTAGTTTGCCCTTTATTAGTAAAAATATACGAAGTCAATTTCATTACAGACGGGGATAGTAAAGTTTCGATGCGTTACTCTAGAGTCAACTGTGCATCCATTTTCGAGAAAGAATGAAAGATGGGCAAGGAAAGTTTAGAAAGCGAAGTTCAAGGACATAAAGCGGGAAGCGAAGTTTCAATGAGGGTGCCGCCGGGATGCGATAAGCCTAGGAGCCGAGAAATGAAAACACCGCGTGAGCGGACAAGGTTTATAACTAAAGTATAGCATTGGCGGAGGTTAGTGTGGCATCACAGGCTGCCGACAGATAATCTGAAGGCAAGCGGTTTTTAGTATCCCGACAGCGATAACTCTGTGTGGGGACCGGTTAACTGTGTACTACTTGTGATAAGAGATGCTGTTATCATCATATTGGCTTATAAATAAATGAATGCATTATTACATGGGAAATGGCAAGCCTTTGCTTTCTTTAGTCTATTCAAAGGCATTCCGGTTCTAATAGCATTGTTAAAGGATGACTTAAGCATGTTGTGTGAAGCGGAAACAAATAAATGCGAATGAATGGGGAAGAAGTAGACGGCAATGAAGTGTGCAAACACAAAAACAGCTGCAATGGGATCTGACCAGCGATCCCACGCTCTCTGCCCGCTCAGAAACCATCGATTATTCTGCGTGACTGACGCGGGACGACAAATTAATACCTGTGTTTACACTGCATTGTAAGGCCTGAGGCACATCTTTGTTCTAATACGTTTATATGGGGCATGTGCTGCAGACAGATGGATGACTGGGTCAGTTAGGGCGTGACGCGTGCCCGATGATCAGAGTCGTGCGGTTTTTCCGTCGCATTACACGGACTGTTTATGTGTCACATGTCTGTCCTTTCCCGTTCTCTCTTTCTGTGATGTCACACATTACTACACAAATTCAGACTATTTTCGTTTTAGTCTGCATTGGGTTCTCGGTGGTAATTACTGGAAATTGTAATTAAAATAAAATATACTAATTATTTTGATTTTTTATTTAGTTCTATGAGAGAAATCATGAAAATATATTAATAATGTGCCAAATATGGAAGAATAAAACGTTTAAGCAAAACGTAAAAGTTTAAATTGAGAAAACAAAACTGTAGAAATTAAATCTTATACTTGATACCAGTCTTCAGACCAAGTAAAAGCTTACAAAATAATTAAATCTACTCATCTTAAAAGAATATAACTCAGAGTCGTATGGTCGTACACAATTGTTACAAGGATCATTTTACCTACTCCAGTGTACCTATAGGATATTTTGACATACTATACTTATATATACGGTAGTAAGAATAATTTTAATAAAATATTTAAAAAATATATTTGGAAAAGCTATTAACATAAATATTGTTTATAATTTTGCCACTAATAAGTATTATTAAATTATATTTCATGCTATACCCACAGGAACTCAGGTTTCGGACCTCATCTTTATATTCATTGTAATACTCAACAATACTGCACAACCGGTGAATGACTCGTGCGTAATTCTTTCTTTATCTTTCTCTTATTCTTCTTCCAGCATTGAGTTCAAAAATCATTTGCGACAGGTCTTCTTGTTCTTTTTTAATTTCGTTCAATACTAAATACAGAGGGAGGTGATGTTTTTCAACTATTATTTGTAAACGTTGACGCCAACCCGCTGTAAAGTTATTAGTTCTTGGCTCTTGCAGAAATATTGCATTGTATTGGTTCCGTAAATGGGTGCATACCTCGAACACACAGCTCATCACCTACCCCTTTCTGGTCTTCATCAAATAAGTTATATTAAAATAATATGCAATTTCTAGTAACAGTTCTGGAATATATTCTTAAAGCTGATCGTATGCTAAAGCTAGTACTTACTCCATTACTAAATGTCTCACCAGCATGTCATATAAAGCAAACCTCTAGCCTGTACAGCCCTATAAACGCATTGTCCCAAGTGAAACAAAAAAATCACCGTCTGGTAGAAGCTGCAGGAATCACAGCTTGATGGGCATTAATAATACCCAATTCAAAAGCACTAATGATAGTTCTTGAATTTAGGTTAATGTTCCTTTGAATGCAGAGTGTTAAAATTAAAGCACAGAAAGGCATAAAGAAATGGAAAGTATTTCCTCTATAGAACCAATGTATGGTGAATGATTAGGTCATGATACACCAAATATAACAGCCAAGAACCACACATTCGATTGTCCTAAATGTACGAGATCGCAATTGGAGGCAAAAATTAATACATTTCCGTTACCTGGCTCTGCTAGGTTCTCTAAAATTAATATTAAATAAAAAATTAAAAAACACGTTTTAATAGCCTAATTATAAATAAACTAAAAGTATAAAATAATTCATCCTAGTCAAATGCAGATTTATAACCCCATGCACATTCATAATCTCGTAAACCTTTTTAGAAAAATCTTCCAAACGAAAAACGTGGATATGCATGGGACTATAAATCTGCATTTAGCTAGGATGAATTATTTTTATACTTTTTAGTTCATTTATAATAATGAAAATTAAAACGTAGTTTTTTTAACAAAAAATTATTTAAATTATTTTCTACTTTTTAGTCTTGTGTGCATGTAAATTTTTCAATCAGTATTAGACATCTCGATTAAATGATGACAAAAATTGAGCAACTTTTAGATTTAGTTCATTTGGTTCTCTCTTGATCACAACTAAAATATAAAATTGTTTTATCTGCTCCATTGATATATCGAAACAGTTGATTAATTATTGTTTTTAATTAAAAACAAAACATAGAAACACAAAGTTAATTTTGAAAATGTTTATTTCAGTATTAAATACATTTGTACTAGATCCTCAATATAGAAGTCAAAATATTTGATATTATATGTAACTCATTATATTAAATATAATAATCATTCACTACTTATTTACGCAGTTGAAATTATTAATACATTATTAATACAAACGTTACACATTAATACTAGCGCAATTAAATTTATGTAATAGAAATCAGATGTAATAAATGTTATTTGTAAGGATTTAATAGTGAGGATTTAAATTTGATGTTTTTATTTGAAAAGTTGCCATGACGACTGTATTGTTATCAAAATATTTAGCATGTCGTTGCGTGTCATTAGCGAGTCGAGAAGAACGTTTTTCCATCGTCTCAGTTGATCGCGCTTGAGCCATGCGGTTATTGGAATTTGCGCCTTCGAATCGCGCTGTTTATTTGAATAGTTGCCAGGTGACTGTATTGTTATCAAAATATAACAAAAAGAAGTTTAATCATTTTAGATTCAAATGAAAGGTTGAAACTAAATATAAATCAAGTTACACTATAATTTATTTGTATTGATAAATATAATACAGTCATCAAGGCAACTATTCTTATTTTTAAATAAAGATTATTATAAATTTTATATTGTATGCGTTATTAACAAAACTACAGAAATGCTTTCTTACTATTCAATCTTACATTTTTAAAACCATCGTATTTGATAGTGTGGGGCTTTACTTTCAAAACTGCGGAATCATATTTTTGAACCGCGTAACCATTTAACCATGATAATTATCGTATTATATTGTATTGTCATCCATTTATGACGTATGTGCAAATTTTCAAGTCTATATCCCTTTTAGAAGTGCATGAAAAATTAATTATAAAATTCCACCCTACCAGACAAGAAAGCGAGTTAATAAAAGCGTTTGAAAACTTAGTCTCTAGTGGTTACTGCATATTCTTATGTAATACTCCCACTACTGCTAATGCTCTGGGGTTTCTAAGAAGATTTGCCTGACTTCGTCCACCCAATATCGTACTTGGTTCTGGTAGATGTTGAAGAACTCCAACTCGTTCAAATCATTTTCTTTCAGCTCTAGCTAGTGGCATTTCTGGATGTTGTACTGCTTGTTCATATATTCAATACTAGCTAGCTTTTTGGCGGCAACACCGCCACGGGTGACCGAGGTCGTTAAGGCGCGGGCTCGTGAGCGGGAGGTCTGGGGTTCGAATCTCACCAGAACCGTCCTCCCTGACTGAGTTTTTTTTCAGGTTTTCCTTAGTCCTCATGAATGGCAAATGCCGGGGAGGTACCCTATACTTAGGCCTGGAACGCTTCCGTCCTTTAACAAAAAAAAAAAAAAAAAAACTACCCATTCCCAAATATAATTTCATCTCATGTATCATCTGTGTCCACCGCCTGTGGTGCCTTAGTAGTAAAAACGGGCGTTAAACACTGCTCCCCCCCCCCTTGGCGGCAACAAGTTCTTGATTAGATGTGTGTGAATTCCTTATGCGTTTTGCAATGATTGGTGAATTATCTACTTCTGTGACGGGTTTTCCCTTACTTTCTCCCTTCTTTCGTTATTTTCATAGATTCTTTGCTTATTATACAAAAGAACATTCATATTCAGGTGTACCTCTCCTGCGGTTTCAATTGTTTGTGCTTGCATTTTAACATTTTATTGTTAAATTTTCTTCCCAAATACAATTCATTGCTGTTAAATTTTGTTGACAAATACAATTCATTACTATAGATACTATTATTAACAGCATGAAATATTAAGAATAGACTAAACAAGTAGTAGGGTAAGTGAACGTATATTAAATGTATCGTAGGGTAAAATAACAGTAGGCGAAACCTCCTTATGTCAACTGAAGTGAGTTCAAATGTCTTGGAACCTATTCAGAGAATCGCATTATTTAATTGAAAGAAAGAAATTAAATTTTTCTCTTTTTTGGTGCAATTTCATACATTTTTAATTCTTTCTTCTCTTTTATTTTCTGATATATATATTTATTTACATAATAATTTTACTTATGCATAAACATTTGAGTTCATGCATAAGTAGATATTTGGGTTCCACGTTCTTCCCTTGTCAACTCGCAAAGAACATGATCAAGGACAGTCATTTATGATAATCAGTGTTAAAATATACTAGATCATTAAAAACCTTGTGTTAATTAATGCTAAATAAGGAAAATAATGAATGAGTTAATGATAACTTATTAACATATTAATTGGGCACTGTTTTCAAGCGGAATAACATTAGCTCTAACCAGCAAATAGTTCATTTCCCAAATTGCAAGGTGACCAAAAAGTTCCGTCAGTGATTTCAAAGATTGTATTCTGAGAAAAATTATATCTTGACTGGCCAGCCCTGTTTATATCATTATACCGGTAGTCAAGACAGCAGATGGTGTGAATATGTTAATGTTTTGTCTGTTGTTATTCTTATCGCATTTATACTTTATCTACAAGTGCAATTTACTTAGTTACTACAGCACATTAAAATTATTTCTGTAGTTATTTTGTTTATATATTTTAATTGTTTTACGTCAGTAATTAATATTAATCTCCGTTCTTCTTCAAGAACTACTTTGAAAAGCACATGCATTTATATTTCTATTCAAAATTGTATAAAAGTAAAGCAGAGATGACGATGATAATAAAGGGGGCGAGATATTACAGTGGCATAGAAGCAGAATGGACACTGATGAAAAGAGAGAAAAAAGTGAGAGAAGAGAGCTTTCTGATTATCAGTAGTTGGAGTTTCTCTTGTGCAGCAGAAGTCAACTGCTAATGTAAGACAAGAGCCGGAATACAAAAGCCCTATAATGGAAAAAGGACAAACTATAGAAATGAATTCGATGGAATACGATTATAAAGTTTTCGTGACCTACCATAATGGTCCTGACTGTAAGTTTAGACGTACGAGGCATTTGAAGTATCTTCGCATTTAGAAAAATGCCTTAGGAGAGTCAAGTTCCTCCAGAGTAGGTAACCATCAAAACGCGCTGACCACTGAACCACGGAGGCTTTTTGAAAATGTGTAACATTTGGGTTATTTTATTACAACTTTTGCCTGCCTCTTTCTTGTCAAGAGAACGCTGGAGGAAACGCCTGTCACGTGAGGAGAGGACTCCCTGAGAAATCTTGTGGTAAAGAGCGGGTCATGGTCGTCAGTCAGCCGGTGTGTATGCTCGAATAGTTTTATTCTGACTCGCTTACCATCAAACTGCAGCCTAAAGCAAGTAATCGGATAGCTGGAAAAAGAAATAACAATAATGATAATGATGCTGGTGGCTCAGGCCGAGGTGCTCCGTACAAAAAAAAGGGGGCAACGCCAACTCGAGCGTATTGCCTGCATCCCGTCGCACGTGCAGCAGTTCCAATGCTCCCATCCCTTCTCCGGGGAAAAACGACACATCTTCCTACTACACCTTCTGCTTGTGTTGCTCACAGAACTTTAAACCAAGACTGTAATCATTAATTTTATTTTTGTCTCAAGAGAAGGTGATGAGCGCAATTTCTTACCTATTGAGTGTTTTTATAAGTTTTCAGAATGTCTTACAATGAAATTAAGATTTCTAATGAAACATATTTCAATAACGCACTTGTTTCGAAATCAATTCCGAAAATATTTAAAAAACAATACCTAATCTGAAAATAATTTTCTAGCCGTTAACTTATAATAAAGTGAAGAAAATTCCGGACCAATGTTTTATCAGCTTATTGGCATTATTTGTATTTTAGCACTGTCAGCTAATGCGGGTATAATGACATTCTGCAGTATTTAAAAAAATACCAGAATCATGGAAACTTTCTATAATAGTTCACATATTTAAAAAGGCGTAGGATATGCAATAATAATAAATAAAAGATTGAAAACAATAGCAGAAATTACCCTCTTAACAGATGTTTATTTAATGAACGATCAACAACAGAGAATGTTTATACTTCAGGAAACGAGAGGGAGAGAGAGAGGGAGAGGGAGAGAGAAAGAGAATTTAACTTACAAATGCATCTTGCTTTTACAGATTTAGAGTAAGCTTTCGACCTTTTTGACAGAAAGAAACTATGGTTGATTATGGACACCCTTCACATTTGATAAAAGTCCTTGCATATCTTTTCGCCCATAAAATTTAATTCATAGGATTTTTTGCCCATAACTATTTTTCCTACGGATTAAGCCCATGAGTAATTTGCCCATATTATTTTTAACAAAGAGTGTTTACACCAATCAAATTTTTGGCACATGAAACCTTTTGTAACGGATATGCATTCATGTCAATGCATGTAATCATAGTTTGTAAATTCTCAGTTGTGGATGCCAGAATTATTCAAACTACTACTTTGTTGATATGGTTTATTTATCCTCTTTAACATTTTACGTCATCAGCGACCCATTTAAATCAGGGCTTGAAATAGCCAAACATTTTTGCTGAGAGGCCTGTTCTTTCAGGTTTGAGGTTCTTTTTCGTGTCGAAGATGTACGACAGGGCTTTACTTTCCTTCTGAAGGAAGCCGTACTTATTTTTTTACGCCCGAAAATATCCATTGAACGCAGCTGGGATTGAACCCGCGATCTTGGATCTACGAGGCAAGTATGATTGCCACCTCAAACTAATAAAGGTAAGGACATGTTAGAATATTAGAAAAGTACTTACATTGTGAATAAACGATATTCCTGCACACGTAAATAATGCTGCTTTAAACAAAGCACCATAAAGATGTTGGAACATTATATTTTATCTTGAACAAGAATACTGGGTATCTGTTTAAGTATTCTTATCCGTACTGAACTCAGACACCCTGAGTCTCTAATTGGGGACAATCAAATATTTATCAATACTATTACCATGGAAAAATAAGAAACATACTGTAAGTATTGGCGTTAAACATTAAACGTAAAATATGTAATAGAGGGTGTATAACAAATTTCAATGTAACAAGAGAAGTTACCATTTTGTCGGATCCTACAAAGGTAAAACACTCTGAGGGGGGTCCAATAGAAATGTTGTACGTGCAATTAAACGGAGAGCAGAAGAAACACACAATGAACCTCCGCCTGCAATAGGCAGAGCTGGAATAGCTAATGTAGCGGAAGACGAGAAAGTGTTAATGACTTTGCCTGAACATTTTTTAGTTATTAAAGCTGTCAACAAACATCAAAATAAAAACCGTTCACCGCAGCCTCGGACCCTAGCAGACGTTCCAATTATTCCCCCATAAGATACAATAAGGTTTTTACTGTTCGATGCTGGAAAAGAAGACGCAAACCGTATACTGTTATTCTGTATGGATAATACTTACGGGACATCACAAGAAGCAGAATTGTCTTTTATGACTGTAGGTTTGGAACCATCCCACTACAATTTGGGCAGCTGTACACATACTACGTTATCGTGCATGAATATGCACTCCCATTAGCGTATGCCCTTACTGTGAGGAAAAACGTACGCAACTATTCTAAACCAATTAGTGGATGCTGCAACAGCAAGAATCCATAGAGAATTCAAAGCACCAGTCGTACTCTCCGACTTTGAACTTGTCTCTATGAACGCAGTCAGGCAAGTATTTCCTGCAAGATCTCTTTCATTATATACAGAGCATTTGGAGATAAGCCGTGACATGATGTAACTTGATGGTTCCATACACGGAGAATTGAATGCTTCTTGCACTAACTTTCATACAGCTGTTAGACATTGAGCAGGTCTTCGATCAGGTATTCAGTATTATCGAGGACGCCGTGCACAATCTTGCACCATACGAGGGCTAGTAAAAAAAGACTGAGACTGGTGTGGTCTTTTTCAAAGTGTTCTCCGTTGAGTTTAAAGCACTTTGCCCAAAACGTCTGCCCTGCCAGTCCTGGAGCACATACTGGAAGTCATCTTTTTCAAAACCTCTTCAGCCTTTTTCACGACGGACTAGGAAGTACCAAAAGTTTCCTCTTAGCTCCTTTTTCACACAGGGAAAGAAATAAAAGTCACAGGGGGCTAAGTCTGGGTATTGTGGAGGATGGGGAACACATTCGAAGTTCTCTTCACCCTTCCACTTCAACGTCTTCTGGAGTCAGTAATCTTGGTACCCACCTCGCATAATGCGTCTCATGTTGAAGTGAACATGCATAATCGAAAATGTAATGCCGTGGGAAATATGTAACACATGTACAAGTCTGTCGATTGTTATTCGTCGGTCTTCACGAACAATGACCCAAACTGTGTTAATCACGGTTTCGTTTACACCTGTTGCTGAAGCACCTGGACCGCCTTGCTTTGTGTTGAAAAACGAGCTTCCTTAAAGTCCTTGAAACATCGAAGTGCTGTGGATTGTGGCAGAACATCATCACATCATCAGCCTGCTGTAACATTCTGTAAGCTTTCATGCCAGATTTATGCAAAGGAAAGCAAAACGTCAACGCAGCACATTGCTCTTCAACAACCAACTCCACTTTGTATGAGGCGATTGACGAATGGACGTAGTTTGCTCTTCCCCTGTGTACAGACGCATGCGCGAACGAGCTTCTTTTCTTGTCCACTAATCAGGGCTGATCCGCTTTCATCGTGCAGCATTGTTTCAACAATGTTTCTTTGCTGTGCGTGATAAAAAATACTCTGTCTTTTTTGGCTAGCCCTCGTACATCGAGGTTACTCATGTTCGAGGACTACTTGCAAGAGGACGCAGAACAATGTTGTTGAAGGTTGGCATTCAAAGTTCAAGAAATTAATCGCCACTTGTCATGCATCGCTGTGAAAATTCTTAGAACACATACGGAAGGCTGAAGATGAAAATCAAGGAACTATTGTTCATTTCAAAGGAGAGCATACAAATATTGGGAGGTCTATTTACAAAAAGCACCTCTTAAACCAAAATCAGACTCACTCTGAAGTTGGAAAGCATGAAGAGTGTGAGAATAACAACATCCCACAGTATCTAAAGGCAACATCTTACGAACTAAAGTACAGGAAAGACTTTGAGGAGTCCGAGGAGAGTGATAATACTGGCTGAACCATCACAGAAATTCTTGTTGTACAATAAAAATATATACATTACAACTAATGTGGAAATGAGTTAATGGGCAAACTTAACATGGTCCAAGAGACAATGCACTTAAATATTAATGGGTGAGGGTGAAAGAGATAATGGGAAAACTTAAAGCTAGAGCAACCCAACTTATAGGCGAAAAGTTCATCGGTAAAATGACTGCCAATAAAAGTAGTTAAAAATGTGTATACTAATTCTAAAATAACGCAAGTGCAGAGAAAGAGAAAAAACAACACATTTTAATGAATAAAGGATTGACTCAAGGGTGTAGTATCTAACCCATTCTTTTAAACACATATTTAGAAATCATCCTAAAATAAGAAAAATCATTAATTCGGTGACTAAGAATACTAAAAACATAAATTTATACATTTTAATGTGTACTGATAATGTAATATTGTGACATAAGTATGAAAATGATTTACAGTATTCTGTACATATTTTAAATGAGATTTTTGAAGATTATAATTTTAAAATATTGACAGAGAAGAACAAACATTTTGGAGAAAACCGTTAGTTCGATAAAAACAATTTTAAATAATACTTCATTGAACCATTTTTACTTGACTATATGCTGCAACACTGGTGCAGGAAGAACAACTAATAGAGACATAAATAATAAACTGTCCAAAATACAAACAATACGTGGACCTATTAATAAATTCTTTAATAACAAATCCCCCAAAACATGAGAATTAGTAGAAAATAAAATTTAAAACCAAAAAATGAACAAAATTTGACTTAATAAGCAATGAAAATAGAGAAATACAGTATACTTATATCCAGTAAAGAACAACATAAAGACCATCTAATTGTCTGGCGTTTGCGACTATAACTACCCCTAAGTTAGACCTTTATTTAGGTCTACCTGTCTTGGTAATATATTTTATTGGTCTAAGAAGGTGAATGCCATATACCTTTAAGGAAGACCGCACTCAGAACTTATTAGCTCCTTCATCAATTAATTTTATTCATCCCAACAGACTACACCAACAATATTCAAGTTCATAATCTTCAGCCATAACGTCAATGCAGTCAAAGCGACAATAAATAAAAAAATACTCGTAATTAAATAGAAATTTAAAGCAAAATAGAGGGATACAAGAATATGTGGAAAAGTAACGTGAATCAAATGGGCTGCCAAAAGCTGCATTAGATAAAAAGTAAATCGGAAAAAGAAGTTTGAAAGATTACTAGCCAAATAGATAGAGTTTCTAAGTTGGAATCCGGAAGCTAATTTGTAAATTGTATATGCTGCTGACGATATTTTATATTCTAATTTCATTCAATTTAATAACTAGGCACCCGGTGTTCACAGCATTATTTACAACTTATCATTCAAATCTATAATATAAATAACACTGCGTTTATTTTTAACTTTTAAGAACAAGAAGTATAATACCGTAACCATTTCTTAAATCTCCATAGGCCAGTTTAATAAACAGATTTTAATAATATATCTGTTAGAGCACTTTAACATTCAAGTTAACGAAAATTCTGTTTCATAGAACAGTGTTAATTTTAACAAAACGTTAAACCCAATCATCACCCTTGTCTTGTGTTAAACGTTTAACATCCGCTAATAATTGGAAAATTGGGGCCGTAAATAAGCTGCAGATGCGGAATAGCTTTATTTGGTTCTTGTAAATGTCGTTCCTGACAAAGAAAGGGTTAATGTAATGATAACGAAAATTTAGGAGAAGGTGAATTTTTGCAAAGGTGTTAAATGCAGCAGTATTCAGCAAGGTTGTGGACGAAATACGGAAGAGATTACAATATACTACATACAGGAATTTGCCTCTTTCCCCTATGCAACAAGTATTGATTATGTTAATTTTTGTGCTATTGGCTCTTTCCATTTAATGGTTGGTGATTATGCCGGCACATCAAAAACAAGAGTTTCCAGAATTATCAGTAAGTTTTGCATTTAAAAGAGAAATGTATCATTAAGAATAATGAATAACTTCTACCAAATGCATCACTTTAGGTAACAGAGCAGAAATTTATGGTAATCATAATCACTTCTTTTCTATTAATGTCCAAGTTATCAGTGATTCTGACCTGTAAATCAGAAATATATATAATATAAAAGAAAAATAATGTAACGCTATTAACAATGTAACTAAACTAATAGTAATTATAACAGCAGAAAAGAATAAAAGACAAAGAGAAAGCCACAGTTGTAATCGCCATGTTTCGAACTACTAGAGTTGTTCTATGGCAAGAGGACAAGTATAAATAAACATACCGAGGGGGCCAAAAATGTACACACTTTCACAGCATATACCTATTTAATACACTTAAAGTTGGACCGAAAAACAATAGTAATGTGTAGTATGATGTTCAGTGAACAGCATTGCTACGTGCCAGATAAATCAACAATAAACAAATGAAGCCAAGATTATCGTATGATGTGCAAATAGACGTGACCACATTACGTTATGCTAGCGTTGTTACAACAAAATGAAGCCAAGATTATCCTTTGAACAGTGGAAAGCAATTTTGAGGTGGTACTGGAAAACCAAGAATGTTGTTGAAGTTCAAAGGCAATGGAGACGTGTATAAGAACAGAACTGTCAACACGGGTAACAATTGCACGCATTCGAGACAAATTTGAGATTCATGGTACTGTATGCGATATTCAGAAGGGAAGATCTGGCAGATCACCACATTACCACCGAGATGTACATGCGTATCTTAAATGATAATCTTCCAAGGCACTGGAAAGGATGAAGAGGTTCAATTGAGTTTACACCGCGTTCTCCGGATCTAACTCCGTTGAACTTCTACCTATGGGGAACTCTTAAGGATGTTGTATACCGTATAAAACCAGCCTCATTGGCAGCACTTCTGGAAGAAATTGAAACGGCATGTGCTGCAATCACTGAGGACACTTTCGCAAACGTTGCTCAATCAGTAGTTCTACGTACTAAGAAGTGTATCGACGCCGATGGTGGACATTTTGAGTAACTGTTGTAACTGTAAAAGGGTAAGATGATTAGTGCTCATCATTTTCTGTTTGTGTGAATTCAGGCTTGAAGTGTGTATACATTTTGGCACCCTCTGTGTGTGTGTGTGTGTGTGTGCGTGTGTGTGTAGTTACAAAATGGCCTGGATCAACGCATGATAGTACGATATTTAACAACTTTTACATCAAAACTCTGTTCGAAATGGGTATTATTAATGAGAATGTTCCGTTAGGTGAAGTGGTTACACTGTAAGTAATTATTTTTTAACCCCTTACCTACATCCTGAAACAAGAGCGCAAAATATGCAGATATGGAGTTGCAACTAATATAAAGAACGATAGGCACATGGAAAAGTTTCGTCTGGGATTACAAATCAAATCTCAAACAATATTTACTGATAGCTATGGTAACAACTTGGAGATAAGAGATCAGCTACCTGCAGAACACTTGCTGTTTTATTCATCAGAGAAAGAAGAACGGATGATGGAATTCAGCATTATATTTCTATTCAAGTAGAACATGAACCACCGCAGTAGCTTATAGGAACGAAGTTGCATAAGAAAACTTTACTTGCACAATTATATATTTATTACTTTATCAAACTGTTCTTTACATACTGCTACACATTTTTTTCTTTAAAATACAACTTTTCGCGTAAAGCTTCTTGTTTTTATTTTTCAATTTTCTTTTTTCATTGTATTACTTCAATTTCATTGTTATATGTATTTTATATTAAACCTTTTCTTTTTCGCACAGAGATGCCCTACTCTTGGCAACCGCCGCGATGTTGTTGCAACACACACTGGCCTGAAACACATATCGCTATAGAAAATGTTGTTACTCCTGTTGATCTTCAATGTGAAACATTTTAATGACATGCTGACCTTTTTAGACAAGTTGACTTAGAACCTTCTTTCTCTGTTGTAAGTTTTCCCCATTTTCCAAGTGAATCCGTTGTCTATGCTTGATCCTGTAAATGAATCTACGAGTATGATATATTAACGCGCAACTAACATTAAATTTATACAACATATCTTTAACTTTTGCATTATTGCTATGACTTGAACGTCACAAGAATATACTTCCATGTTCATACTTCTGTTCCCTATAATAATAGCACATACATTTATCCGAAGTAATTTTGCAATTTATTTCAGTGATAGCACAGTACTTGTAATGTAATTAAATATTGTGAAGCATAATAAATGCAAGATGCTATTAAACAATGTACAGCAACTATATATAAAACAGGAACAAAAAACAAACGCAACAGCTACTATATGACACAGGTGCATGCCTATATTCAAGTTTCAATGAGCAGAGGAGTGATGCGAATTAAATGTATTACATACATATTACTCAGCATTACATCATATGACTGTAGCAAGGTTCTACTTGGTTTTATATAAGGGTCAGAACACTTTCGTCGATGTTTACACAACATCGGCCACCGCCTGTTTTGCAGCTCTCCAGGCGTTTTTCATTTTTTTCCCCTTCTTTTTTATATAAAACTGACGCAGTTGTTTCATTGTTCTTAGCCATACGTGGAAATTTGTGTTAACTTCTTTTCATATTTTCTCCCGATATTTTTCTGTTTTACTTCCTAAATTCTATTATTTCCTTATACTTTGTAATTACTAAACAATTAACTACCTTTTAAATGTTGAAAATGATGTACCTATGCTGCTCTTTACATTCATTTTACACGCCATTTTTGTTTAAAACGGCGTAAACAATGAAACAAAAGTACTTCGGAGTGGTTCAAAAACTTTAAAGTTCTGTCATGGCCTTCTCGATCCGAGTTATTCACAATTCTAAGAAACATTAAAAAGTGTTAACCAACTTTACAGCAGAAAAACTTGGTAGAACGCTGTAATAAGAACACGTTATTAAAATCTTAATATTGTGTTAACAAACTACTTGTTAGCGCATTTCAAACATTTGCTAATGAAACCGAACTTATATGTTTTATTTTTATTAATTTTATGTTACGAAGGCACATAAGATTACTTATTATCAATACTGCACAACTTTCATAATGAGTGCTGTAGTGTTTATTATTGTTTTATGTTACTTTATGGCATTTAATATTTTATGTGTTTTTAATGGTATTTAACACCCGTTGCTCAAGCACCACAGGTGATGGATAACGATAATTTAGTAGATAAAATGTGAAATTGAGAAATAATTTTTTTAAAGCAAGAAACATTCCAGGCTTAAGTTTTACCATTTATAAACATCGAGGAAAAACTGGAGAAAACATCAGTCAAAGAGGACGGTCCTGGCAAGAATCGAGCCCCAGGCCATCCGCTCACGAGTCCGCGCCTTAACAATCTCGGCCACTCTTGCTGGTGCTTTTTCTCTATGAAACTTGATGCAGTATTTGCTGACTTCAATCCCTGATCCATTGATTAATAATGTAATCATATTATATCTACCATATGTCTAACTAATTTGCATAATTTATATTGTTTGTGTAACTGATACTGAACAAGTGTGTGTATGTATGTATGCATGCATGCATGCCTCAACTTATTTTCTGTATATTTGAAAGGCAAACTGTGACCTAAACTCTGTAATCGCTTAGGGCCAGGAGAACCCTGGGTTTGCTTTGTTATGACAAGGTTCGGCCCGCTAGGGTTTCGAAATGGTCC
Source organism: Metallyticus violacea (assembly GCA_030762175.1). NCBI lineage: Eukaryota > Metazoa > Arthropoda > Insecta > Mantodea > Metallyticidae > Metallyticus > Metallyticus violacea. The sequence goes on from CM060833.1 coordinate 73,303,621, forward strand.
ATAATGGGAACAAAGCAGTCGCCGATTCCTTTAGGTAGAAAGGTCCAGTGAGTGTTATTTTGTTAAAAGATAAAGATGGGCCACGCAATAGGGCGTTTTTTTTTATTGATTTATTTAAGGACACTCTTTAACAGCTCAGGTCATAAGCGTCCCATTCAACTCAGGGCGTGAAACGGCCGACAAATTTTGCTCAGAGGCCTCTCTTTCAGGCTTGAGGTTCTTTTTCGTGCCGCAAATGTACGACACGGGACCCACGGCTTTACTTCCCTTCCGAAGGAAGCCATACTTATGATTTTTACGCCCGAAAAAATCCATGGGTCCTGGCCGGGTTCGAACCCGCGTTTTGGGTATAGGAGGCAAGTATGGTAACCACTACACCACCAGGACCGACGCAATAGGGCGTGATATAATACGTCCCAATGTAATTCCTTCTAAAGTGTATGGCTTATTTAGGTCATTCTAAACAGAGCTGTTAAGAATCAAGATCGAAGCCAATCGGAACGACCTGCGCGGATGAAGATCTTAAGATCACTGCCAATGAGAAATACGGAAAATATATTTGCACGTAATTAATAACCAATAGGGAACCATCAGTAATGTGAAAAGAACCAAGTTGTATTCAAAAAGTACTGTTGTAAGAATCTGTTTAGCATCCTAACAGGAGGGCGGAGGAATTAATAAAAGTTAAAGTTTTAGGAGGAATGAGGAATAGGGGAATAACAAGCAGAACATATCAGTCAATCATCAGTCAGTCAGCAAGTCATCAATTTTCAGTATAAGCACAACTTAGCATTGTCGGCTGACATATGGTCTTCTGTGTACTTAGTTTTAATAGTAACGGGAGTAATAAAGTGAATGCATCAACGTAGAATTAGAACTAGCGAACAATTGAACCAAATCATGCGTCAGGCGTAGGAAACTGAATTCGTCATAGATCGTGAATCACACAGTGCGTTAGTGACGTCCAGAGTCTTTTCTACACCTAACGTGGCGACCCAGAAGCAGTGTATATATATCAAATGGTGTTAATCTAATCTACAAGTGTTTCGATCGCTATTGCTTGATTTCATTGCCTACTTCCGTCTGACATACTAGTATGTCACAAAATTCAGCAAACACGCTGAGATATAGCCGAGGTAAGTGGATACGACAAGATAGCAGCATCAAGAGGAGGAGGGAATTACTCCAGACTCAACAAATTAACATAAGTAATAACAAAATTTTAATCATCACTTTCCCTTCACCATATAATAAGCAATTAATCAATTAATATTATCCCAGCTCACACTCCATTACCAATTACTGCTGAACTCTTTATGATACATAAATACAGAAAGAGTCTTTTACATAGCCGTGAGTAGAATATTAGTTGGAAGAGAACAACTTCGACTTGAAAAAATTCGCCAATGCCGGTATTTAATCCACGGATAATGGGCCGACGCTCTAATCAGAAAGCTACCATGTTCTGCTCCAGAATCATATGAGAGAGATTCTTGGTCCCCGTGCTTGGAGAACGCGGTGGCGCAGCTGGTTACAGCATCCGTGCTTGACCAGAATTTTTCATTTTGACTCTTGCTTATGGTACACATACTGGAACAGTTTTATTTCGTATTCATTTACCTATTTCAGAGGAGTCGCTGTACCTTAATGGCGATAAAATAATTAGTAACTTAAGACAAAGAATTCTTGAGAAGGCTTTTGCTTTTTAATAGACCTGAAGAATGGTCAGAAATAAATTTACTTTTCTTCTAAAATCTGATTTATAGTATCAATAAATATAAGAGGGTAGGTTCATAAGTTCCCGGCCTAACTATTTTCTAGGTATGATAAAGACAAAAACTATATTTCACTTTTCAATATAGCTACCATTTATTGTAATACACTTCTCACATATTTGAATTAACATGCCAATTCCCCCCCCCCAAGGTCAGAAGTCTTGCCTGCAAAAAGGGCATAAACAGCACCCATCAGTTCTTCACCATACTTCAATTTCCTTCCTTGAAGGTGCTTCTTCCTCTTCAAGAGGAAATAGTCACTGAGAGCTAGATTATAGGCTGTGGAGCGGATGGTCGATCTACTGAAGCTATATTTCTTCACAGCTTCCTTTGCAACAAGAGCTGTGTGCACAGGCACGTTGTCGTGAAGAAGGCGCATACCATCACTCAGCTTTCCCCGCCTTTTCGCTTTGATGGAAGCAAGTAGTCTGTGCAGTAGGCCAGCATAGCACTCTCCATTTACTGTGGTATTCCTCTCCTTGGAGTCAATGCACATTCCCAAAAAATTGTGGCCATGATCTTCTTGATTTAATGAGTGACCTTGATCTTTAGAGGCGCTGCTTCGTCAGGTTTACGCCACTCCATTGATTCTCTTTTGGACAGAAGATCATAGGAGAGGATCAGAGTTTCACCTCCCGTAACAATGGTTTGCAGAACTTCTCTCTGGTTGCCACGGCAGAGCTCCAAAAATGCCTGACAACAGATGACTCGTTGCTGCTTTTGGACTGAGGAAAGAAGTCTAGGTACCCATCTTGCACTAACCTTACTCATGCTTAAATATTAATGAATAATTCGAAGGAATGTTGTTTTAGAAAGGCCCAACCTTGCTGCTATTTCTGTAACTTTGAGCCGCCGGCTCCATAATTTCTCCTTCCACAAGAGCGATGTTTTTAAGAGTGAGCATCTCCATGGACCGACCTGTACGCTCTTCGTCTTCAATGCTTTCTCGACCCATTCGAAAAAGTTTGGTTCATTCTTTTACGGTAGAATATGAGGGGGATGCTTCCCCATATACACCTTCTAATCGCTTTTTAATTTCATTGGAAGTAAGTCCTTCTTTTGTGAAGAACTTAATAACAGCTTGAAACTCCATTTTGAAATATCACAATCTTCTACACATAACCTTCTATATGCAACTATATCTGAACAACTGAACACAGCGGAGCGGAAGTTACAGCTGCAATTATTTACTTAACAGATAAGGTATGACACCAGATAAGCTTTTGTGAAGGCAATAATCCTTATCGGCGAGGTCGGAAACTTATGAATCTACCCTGGTATATTTCAATTTTTTTAAATTTCTTCAAATTTTTCTTTACACAAAAGGCGTGATTGGTAATAGTAAATGGGCAAAATATTATAATCGGATAAATACAATAAAAATAAAATAAACAAATTTAATATAAACGATTTATTTAATATTAATAATAAAGATTTGGAAAAAAATCCTGGTGACCCTTGTTTTATTTATTTCCTGCTGCAAATTATTATTGCAATAGACACAACACGAAATACTAGAATGCTATCAGTGTATCTGGGAGCATTACCATTTCCACTTAGTTAAGGTCAGGTTAGGTTGTAAGGTTCATAGAATGCCACCACTTACTCTATATGATGACCCTATACCAAACCGATTGTTTGGCCCTCAATACATGCAGATGTTCATTGAATAAGCAGAAATCAAGAGGGTCGTGCGCCCACAGCGAACTGGCATTGCGTTTGTGGTTGATAAGCTTAGCTCCCATACAGAAGTTTGAGCCAAGGAAGCATATGGATCTCAGATCCTCCTCTCTAATTTGTTTCTCACTAATGAAATTACAAATGCCGCCCGATGATCATTTTGATGGCGCTGGCCATTATTGACCTATCTTTCTTTGGCCTCTTACTGTATTTATCGGTATTATTAAAATGTCTATAGGCCACACCAAATAGGAAGGGAAAATGACTGAAGAAAAATTGGCAACTATCTGTGATATCTCGTGTTTTGTTTTGAGCATTATGTTTAGTAGTAGTAAACGCACACATTGTTATACAGTGCGCACCAGCCAAAACATTATGAAGATGGAGGAATGCACTAGCGCCGGCTGTTCCCCTCTCCTCAAGTCAAAAGAAAATTGGTGAGTGCTCTTTTCAATAGCGCGCTGTGTAAGGTGTTGTCTTATGCTAGTTGCCGGTGAGTTACTGACGAGTGGCGCTTATTTAAAGTATAAATTATAGTTACAGTTAAAAGGCAGAAAGTGTTTATTACTCAAGAAATGATATGACAAGTGAGTGGGTAAGTCTACTTATCAAAGTCTGCGATCTTTTTAAAAAGCGGCGAGAAAAAGAATTCGACTTTTAAAAAAGACATCCTGTGAAGATAAATGTTATATAAGAGACTTAGAAGAGAAGCTATAAGAATTAGGATTGAACATAATTCACGCAATTGAGAATGCGTTATGACAGTGCGATTGTGTGTATTCCACCTGCTAGTTTTTTATTTTTGTGAGTAATTCAGAATTATTGAGTCTCTGGAAATTAAATCAGAAGATTAAACACCAAGAGAGAATGAAATGATTGTGGGAGGCAGCGGGCACACTTCTTCACTGTGCCCGTCAAACTCTTAGCTGACTCGCTCAGTATATACCATTACTGGAAGGCAAGTGAAAAGATTTTGCGAATATTTTATCGCATTCTCTCTTATTGTATTACTTCAATTTTTACATTTATAGTTTATCTCTTTCAATTCGTTCCTTAGTTATTATGGCACATTAAAATTATTTCTGTAGTTTTTTTTTAAAGAATCTCCATTCTTCTTTAAGAACAACTTTGAAATAGAAATTATGGCAGTGAGATAAGGAATATTAATATAAAACTTTCACTACACATGAAATAAAGTATCCTAAATTCATTAAAGGTTATATCAAATCGGATCATTAAAAATAACATCCATAGAGTTAAAGTATTTAAGGAGTTTCAGGTACATTATTTGCCTCATACAAACATTTAACTGCTCTCTGGGGGGGGGGGTGAAAGATACCTTAATTACTGCATGTGAGCCCTAAGTGCTGTAGATAAGACATTACCTCTTTATTTACATAGCCTGTTTATGTTGAGTGAGACTATTAGAACCAAAAGTGATGGAGTAGCTGCAAAATTCTCCTCCAAAAACTTATTCAATAATTCGAAAAGATAACACATCTACAGTTATTGCTTGTCATTATTGAAATTTATATCGGGACATTTTTAAGTACTGTCGCTTATTTTTATGAAATGAAAATTGTTGCGATCCACGTTAAAAGAGTTTCTAAAGCTAAAAATCGTTGTATACGTGCAATATTTCAGATGTTTTCATAAGTTATATTCTTCAACAAACTCCTTTTTACGTTCCAAGAAGGGACCCATTCCTTCAAATTACTCCTTGCACTGTAAGGTGTAACATAAAACGTCAGTGTATTTTGTTTACAGCTAGTTGAATGTGTTGCTAAGGTTATGTTACTTAAGAAAATTACAGGAAGCTTAATATTTAACTCCCTAGATAATGACGAGTACCATTATTTGGAGAGATATAACTTTGGGTACTGCATATTCTGTATTCATTTAGGGTTAGGAGGCTAAAGCATTGTTAAATAAAATGAAAAATATAAGGCTGCCATTTATACTGAATACATAATGCAAAATATTCAATCTATTCTGCCAAATTTAAGTATGGCTTCCTATGGAAAGGAAGTAAAGGCGCTGGTTCCATTCGTAGATTTACGGTACGCTAAAGAGCCTCAAGCCTGAAGGAAGAAACAAATCTTTGAGCCAATTTTATCATGTTTCATGACCTTAATCGAATGGGACTTAATGATTACAGCTGTTAAAGACATTCTTAAATAAACTAAATGAATAAATTCTGCACAATGGCTTTTGCATTCCCACATTTTTATTCATTTGCACATAATGTCCAATAAATATATTAGATGTACGACCTTATGCGATATGGAAATGTTTAAGCAGTTCACATTTTTGGAAGAAATTCTCGGGGGGGGGGGAGACGAAAGAATGGTGTGAACTTACCAGTTTTTTTATGTGATTGCTTTCTAAAATAAAAAGTTTGTTTATGTATATAACAACGGTTAGTTAGAAACATCTAGTATGTTTCATTTTAAAATTGTGGCATAAAATCTCATATCTGATTTAGGAGTCACAGCAGCTGATTTAAAGTCAAGTATATAAGCCAGTTAGAAAGTCAATCTAACATAAAAAGCTTATAATTACTTGAAAATGTGCACATCTAAAGAAAATCTGAAATATATATCGCTTATGTAATACGTCTAGTATGTTGAGTTATGTCACTGTTGTCCAAAATGGGTGTTCCACACTGACAGCTCGTCATGTACAGAACAAGAGTTTTGCCCTGGAGCAGAAGTTTGTCTCCATCTTGAAACGTACGTCTCTAAGCGGAACATCTTATGCTACTGACAAGTGGGAACACTGGAATATTCTTTACTGTCATAAGAACAATCTCTTTTCAGTGCATGTAAGGGATTTATGCTTAGATGCAGGCAGTCCCATGCCCTTATTCGAGATATCGCTTGTTTAATCTCGTGATAAAAGTAAATTCGGTTCATTTTAAATGGCCGTATACAGCTTATCCAATATGTATATATGTAATTCATTGCCAGTGCCTATATATATATATATATATATATATATATAGAGAGAGAGAGAGAGAGAGAGAGAGAGACATTCACAATGAATTTAAAAAAAATGTGAGTTACAGAGAAAATGTCGATACATAACACAGTAAAATTTATACACTATATTCAAGATCGAAAATTACATCCAACGTAAAAATTAAATATGAATTTTTTAATAAATTTTAAGATCGAATCGCAAAGAAGATGGAAAATTTCATAAAAAGTTGACTTGACTCTTTACACCCAGAATATTTTAAGTACTTTGGAGTATTTTTGAAAACTAGAGGATTAGCATACACATACATCTCTGACAAGAATGTGGCATATCGTCCATGTAGATCTTGCTTAAATCTTGTAGTGCTGAACAGAACATTAATAAGTCCGAATATGATTTATCACAGCGTTATGTTTACTTAAATCTCCGTCGTTTAAAGTATGTTAATCCAGATCTATTGATTTTAACCCGATTACAGTCGGTTTACAGATAGAAGACTGGATAAGGTATTGCATAGAAAACAGTTAAAAATTTAAACAAAGGATAAATATATAATTAAATAAATAAAATTATTGAACTCAAATTATTTAAAACATATTTTAAAATAATCCAATTCTTTTATAAGCCCAAACAATTAATGTTTAAAAACTTCTTTCATGACGCAATACTATAGATTAAAAGTAATAATTGAAAGATTTGCTTTTTCAGTTTAATGTGCCAAGTCCAATCTACTTCTAAAGAATTTGTAGATGTAATTTAGAGGATGTAGTTTATAAGACACTTAAACGTGACTTTTGTTGTATCAACAATATGCTTACAACAAGAAAGTGTTGTAAATTCCACCTTCAACAGATAGAGTTGCCTTCAATATGTCCAGTTTACCAGTTTACCTTGTGATATCACCTGGCGATAATACTATAATACTATAAAGAATATAGTTCGCGCACGCGCGCGTGTCTGTGTGAGACGTGGAGGAAATAAGCTTATGTCTTTACTGGTACAAGTGCTCTCCGGTTCGCTCTAATAAAAGGAAACTTACTATATAGTCAGATAACACCATCTTTGTGATTACTGCTAAATTAAATATTTAACAAGATTCTTACATTATAATTTCAAAGAAAAATCCTTTCATATATTTGCGAGGAGATTATTTAGCAGTATTTCTCCCTGAATCCTCTCTAACATTCGAGTCTGTTCAACAACTTGATTACATAAATTGCATCATAAGAGAAAACTTTTGTAGTGTGTGTGTGTTCTAAAGGTCTAATTGTATCAAAGCTGCACATGTTATATATTTTATCAAATAAGCATATATATATTGAGCATTTATTAGTAGAGAACGGATTTTATATGCAAAAATCTTGAAAATATTGCACTTTTATGCAGTAAAAAATGAAAAATATGTTTATAAATACAAACTATTTTGTTTTAATATTACAAAATTACAAACATTTATTTTAAAAATATAACTCACCAATCATGCTGAGACAGTGATGGATTAAAACAACTTACTATTGCAGTGAACTATGACAATTTTCTACAAGTTTTCCATCACAAAACAATGTCGGTTGTCTCAAAACAATGCACGATACCGCAAGAAGGACCGTTCAACGTCACAAGAAGATAATCTTGCATAAGGACAAAGGAATGTCACTGGTACACAAACATTCAATTTCACCGTTTATTTGCCAATTTGGCAACTATACATATAGTATGAAATCCACAACTTTATAGCTCACGTTTAAATTTCTGTTTAATAGCTTCTATGAGACCTTTGAATGAATTAATTTTATCTCAATGCCGTACACTTCATTAATTGTCTCAGTCAACAAATTGGTTGATGTGTCTAATTTTTTTATGGAGTGCCACAAAAACTCAAATTTCTAGATATGTAAAGTAATTAATTTTAATGTACTGTACTTAAGTAAGTTATAATGAGTTTCAATTGATGAAGCATCATCCTTATTTAGCTCATCTACCACTGCTTTAAATTTTTCAAAATTGTTTGCGTAATAAACGACTGCTTCTAGCCATGTCCCCCAGCGAGTAACTGTGTGTCTACGTGGAAGTGCGAGATGTGGGTTTTTGGCTCAGAGCAAACCAATTCTTGTTAGTGTTTTCACAAACACTTTACTTTTCTTTTTGAAATTAATTTGTCCATTTCAAGATAAAATGTACGTATCTACTCACATACTCTGTGTTTGTTTGGTTTGGTTTATTTACGGACGCTCTTTAACATCTCAGATCATCAACGCCTCATTCAACTCAGGGCGTGAAACGGCCGACAAATTTTGCTCAGAGGCCTCTCTGTCAGGCTTGAGGTTCTTTATCGTGCCGTAAATGTACGACACGGGACCCACGGCTTTACTTCCCTTCCGAAGGAAACCACACTTAGGATTTTTACGCCCAAAAAATTCATAGATCCTAGCCGGGTTCGAACCCGCGATCTTGGGTTTAGGAAGCAAGTAGTACACCACCAGGACCGTCATACTGTATGCAAATCATACTCTATAGTTGCGTATAGTCTGGGAAGCTTACAGAGAGGCCTTCTGTTGTCTTGTTCACTTATGGAGCAACATCCGTAAGTAACAGTAAAACATAATCAACTTTCATTTCATTCGGCCATAACAACTGCAGAGATTCATTGAATAAGCGTGCTATTGTTACCCGATTTGATGCTGATATTTCTAATCATTGCTAATAGAAAACATTGCTTGGAAACTATTTCATTATTTTCTACCACAACGTTTCCCACTTCCCTACAGCTAGAACTATGCTTATCCATATTGGAGCTTCAAATCTTGCGTATTTTGTAAGAACAATTCCAAGCTCTAGATTTTTCAATTTATATCAAGAAATATTACATGAAAGAAAAGTTATGCATAAATCTGCATAATATTTGGAACGTTTTGAAACTGGAGTATGTGAAAAGAAAGCTACTTCACCTAATATAACTTGTCTAGAGGTTGTACGTGAAGGGTCATTCTATGTTTACTAGCTGCTAAATGCTGCATCACTTTCCATCACTTGTAAAATTCCACTACATTCAGCAACGTATTGCTGCAAACGAGAATGAATACTTAGCTTTGCTTTCGGCATTATATCACTTCACTTAATATATAGGTACTGTATAAATGGCCTTTTTAAACAAGTAAGGGCAATAACCGACTGAAGAATATGCGAGTCGATTACACTGCCTCAGCCTTCATCATAACTGAAGAATTCACCTTTGAGACAGCGAACCTGGACATATAGTCAAGGTCACTCACTACGCAAACTTTACCTTTTCTTTGATATGAAAAATGTACAAGTTATTTTCATTAAATTTAAACAATAGAACAAAGCGAGGAAAAAAAGAGAATAGTTTATGTGTATGAGCTAAATTATTTAAAATATTTATTCAAACGAAAATATTGCAAAAATGTGCATTTTATGTGAAATATCTATTTACATATAACCTATAACTATTTATTAGTTATATAAATAACGAAACATGATTAATTTACTTTTCAGTTAACATTAACATATTTTTACTAAGGTAGTTACTGCAAAATTACTTTAAATAAATAAAGAATTTTGTAAAACCTTTGTACTGATTTATTTATAAACATTTTTATGGAATAAAATATGTTTTTCAGTTTTTCTCTGATTTTAAATTTGGACTTGCACCTATTTCAATTTATAGAATTAAATTGGGTTATAGCCAAATTAAAAATTAATAACTGCAATGCAGAAAACAAAGCTAGTTTATTTTATACAGTGATGCTACTTCAATTATTGACCGCCTGAGAGCGAATGCTAAGTGCAGCCGCTCCAACCGGAAAAAGGGAAATAAGTATATGCGCTTAAAGTTAATATTTTTATTTTTGTATTTACATATTTACTGAGATTATAAAAAGATACTGTGTTTAAAACTTATAATATAAGCATCACTCTTTAAAAGATGTTCAAAAGGATGCTCCTCAGCGGCAATTCATTGCAGACATCTTCGTTGAAATTTTTTATATTTTATCTAGCTTCACTTCCATTAAGAATTCGACATTTCAAAAAAAAGTTCTTACCTTTGAGAGTGAACTGACATACAGGGTTTCCAGCTCATTTTCTCGCAAGTCTTACCACTTTTATGTAACAGTTCATTTTCACCTGTGTATCTTATATAAAAAAGCGTTCTTCAGTGTATAATTAACGAAAACAATTAGCACACAGGTTACACACAATGAAAGTACCGACTAACACATGAACTCACAATGACTCGCTGAGAAAGCTTCCCTCAAACTAACTATAAGATACTACCAGCACATGCATTATAGGTCTTGATGAGTGACTTCTTGCAGTACGCATCCGCTTTGGGCTTTCCATTCTACACCACCATGTAGCCATGTGCATAGTTGCCTTTTGGTTATTTGGTGATAGGTGATAATCGTCATGTAATCAATGCACTCTTTACTTGATATTTGAATGTGGCTGTTTTAAAGCAACGTTAATACGATAAATATTAGCTAATGAACATTAATATAGGATTGATAGCAGAGACATTTTTAAGTCATTGGAATAAGGTTCGCGAAGAGAGGCGAAGGCCCATGGGGTGGGATGATGAATTTACTAGAAATCGAACCCTATCTCGACGGATCACGCAAGTAGTTTACACCTGAAATCATGAATGATATAAGGGTAGCAATATAGAAGATCCCTATATCTGTTTTTATATGAAAAAGAACTCTAAATCTATAATCACGACAATACAAACCTCTTTATCTTACTTGGCGATCTTCCTGGTGGAATCAACATTCCCTCACCAATAAAAAGCAATCGTTGATGGATTAATATTTAGATATGAAAAGTAAACGATCTAAATCTAGTGCTTTGGAGGATGCCGCAAAAGACCCACACAGCAAGTGTTTTACTTGCAAAATGGCGCAGCATATCCTACCACCCCATAGGTCTTCAAGTAGAAGATACCTAATGTTGCACTACAACGCTTCCCCCCACGTTTCAATAAGAGCGTACTCTTTGGAGGAAGATGGCGTGAAGAATGTACTGTACATTATTTGAAGTTAAAACATGCGACTTTTTTATTTTCTCAAAGTGAAATATAATTTACTAGGTATGGATTTTCTTCCTATGAAGCCAGTTTTACATATGAAGAGTGTTTCAGAGAACATGTGCTCGTTTCTGACAATAAACAGACCTTTAAGTGTTGCTGAAGGGTCTTTGAATGTGTTTTTTTCTAATTAAGACGTGTCATTTTGGGGATGGGGAGTATGTAAATTTCCCATGCCTCTGCAGAATCTCAGTCAGTTGAAAAGTTGAACAGAAACCCCAGAATATTCAGTTGTATCAGGAAAAGAAACGACGTGGAACAAGGTGTTCCAGTGCCAACGGAAGTGCAGCCCCCAGTGTCATTACTGCACAATAAATCTTCATATCCATCAGAGGCACGCTAGGTCACGAGTATCTGCTACCTGTGTTTGTACTGCGGATCACTTGACTACGTTACGTGACAGACAGAATCTTCTCACGGCTCCATATCACACGATCTTTGCTAGAGTGATTATGTATCCAGGGATGTCCAGCTCTAGCGACTTTCTTAAACGTTTAAGCAATTTAAAACAAACGAAATCCTAACACCGCATTCGCAGTGACATTGCAGCGACATCCGTCATTTGTTTTTGTTTAACGTTCCTAACCTCAAGATTCATATCCTTTGATTTCAAGTGATAGACAAAGCAATCTAGGGAGATACTTTTAAGAACCAAATGGTAAACTTATTTATAGAAAAATCAATTAACAGCTGGTTCTTAATAAAAAAATCTAACCTGTGTTTCACACTGAAAAATAATTTAAGAAATGTATATGACTGATTACAAAAAAACTGCCTCTATAACTGGGATTATCAGAAAATAACTATAATTATTTTTAGGAAAATCCATTCTAAACATATTATAAGTACCTACAACATTTGTTATGTTTTGCTTTCATATTTTATTTATAGCACATTGAATTGTTTCTCATACTAATGCTACAATGACCTATGTCATTTAAATAAACCTGCGTTCCCTTTCAAGCTAAAACATGTTTCTGCATCCAATATTTTAGTAATTATTTCCCTATTCAACGTATCAATTGTTTGTCTCTTCGAGAGTGATGTACATAATTGTTGTAGGCAGATTGTTATAAAATGATCCATGAATAAAGATAATTGACCTAAATTTTTATTATTTCTTAAAATTTTGGTACAGACAGTAATTTTATTTCCGCTAAAACTAATACTTTTTTTACTCACACCCCAATTTGAAATCGTCTCAAAATGTGGCACGCGTGAAGTTAGTTAGTTGAAAAGGGCAATTTCTCTTCGTTATTGAGCCGAAGAAGAATATAAAAATGTAGCTATGCTAGCATTTTCCATCTGCTGCTCTAGCTATTCAGCATCAACAATGAACGGCCTCGGCCATCTTAACAGTTAATCCTCACATTCACCTCCTGTTGTTTTCCCATTCCATCTTTTAATCTTCATAATCTTTAAATTCTGTATTTAGCAACCTTATTCTGGGGTTTCCCCTCTTTCTTGCTGAATAAATGTTGTCTTCAACATTCTTTTAGGCATGCTTTTTCATTCATTCGTTAAAAATGACCAGGCCATTTGAAACAGTCCTACGGCCCACGCCCACTAATATACATATATATATATATATATATATATATATAATAAGCCTAATCATCATATTTAGTGTATTTTAATTAGTAATGTAAATATTATGTATATGCATATTTGTATCATGAGATATAACTTTAACATGTTAATTGTATGTCGTCACAACAGAAAGCCCCAAGGAGGCAATAAACCACTATACAAATGAAAGGGACTAGTGATATGCCACTTCTTAATATACCTTCCGTTGGCGAGCGTTAATAAAGCCCAGTTTAAGGAGAATGAACTAGCCAGTCGCTTGTAAAGTTAACTTTAAACCAACCAATGTAAACAAATGTTTTAAACTTTAAAATAATATAAAGTTGGATACATTAGCAGATGGATTTGAACCAGCCAATAGTAGATGAATATTTTAAATTTTTAAAGCAAGACCGCGAAACTTGCAGTACGTCCTTATATAACCCCCTGTGGCTTGGTGAAGCCAAAGTTTAGTTACTTTGAATGGAATATATAAGGAAGCGTTTGATATGTTGGGGAGCTACTTAAAAGTTCTACATTCGGTTGGAAGAATTGTAAGTTTTACATTCTGCGAGAGCACTCGACTTTGTATGCTCTACGGGTGCACTGATCATCAGATCAGTTCAGTTCATATTGTCATTTCAGAATTTCAGATGAGTACGGCAGAATAAGCTCTACAATAGACGCGGCACTAAAATAATTTCCATTTCGGACACGTCACCTTAAACTTGACAGCTAAATTTATACTCAATGTAAAGTTCTATCGTACGCAGAACACCAGAGGACGCGAAAGATCTTCGAATAATAAATTACCATACATATTCAGACCTACTCATTGCGTGATTATTAACACAGTTGATATCCTCTCCCAGCCCTGTTGAGCAGGACTCACAAAATAGCGGAACAAAACCCTGAGATATTGTTGTCATGAAATGTGGCGACAACATCAAAGCGATCAATAGTTAATTAACGATACGCCGCTACAAAATATGGCGATCAGTAAACAAATCATATTTGGCGACCAACATGTCGCCCACCAAAAAACCGCTTCACATTGCAGTCTTTATGCTTTTATAAATTTATCTACTTCCTTTTTATTAGTCGATCACTTTTATCATTATATCTTTTTCTACAGCCACGTTTTTCATTATCGAGTCATAAATTTTTTCTCATTGTTTTACGCTCAAATTTTCTTAATATATCCTGGTTCACTTTAGTCAGTCTCCAGATTCGGCTCCATATATGAATAAGATCTAATTAGTTTTATATGCATGAGATATACATTTTTATATATCTTTGTTTTTCTAGCTAACGATTTGCAAGAGGTTCAGGTTTGCAAAATATGCAATAATCCCTTTCTGAATTCGGTCTGTGATGTTAATTTCAGCTTTACTGTCGGATATATATAAGATACTCAAATTAAGCTACCTCTTCTCATCTTTTTTTGTCATATTTCCAAATTCTACATAAGATTTTATTCTAATTATTGAAACTGACATGACATTTCTCTAACACTTTCAATCTTATCGTCTCAGTTCTTCTTTGTAATTCCTCATAAATTTGTAATATTTTCTTATTTGCCCCGATACAATGACTACATCACCTGCATATTTGACTCAGCTATTAATAACTGCATCTCTTTAGTCCACACATTTTATAGCATAGTGTAAAGCCAATATACATAAGTATATGGAAAACCCTTCTCCTTGATTCACACCTCCATTAAATTCAAAACATTCAATTTTATCACTGACGCTCTAGTTGTTAAAGACAGAAAAAAAATATTAATGTAAAACATTGCTTCACATTATCTTTCAATAATTTGTGTTAGCGACAATGTAAAAGTTTATATAGTTCGAAATTGCTATACTAAAATCATTTTAAATATTAGGAAAATGGTAAATTTAAGTATTAAATAAGAGTTACCCTAAAAGCAGTACTCATTATTTAGTTTCTGAATTATTTCTAAATGTGCATTATTTTATTAATGAAATGAAACGATTCTAAGTTGTATAATATCAGTTATATTCAATTATATAAAAATTTACAACTTTCTGCGAATAACCATTATATTATTATGATTACATATGCTAAATGCAGCATTCAAAATGCCAAATTAGTGATCTCAAAGTGCTACAGTTATCACTTTGTAATAAACATAAATTAAAGATCCTTCATCGTGACGACATCATTTCAATGAAACGGTAAGAGATCAAGAACTTCTGTCATTCAAGACTGTCAGAATCAAAGGATAAATACGAGGGTAGGTCCATAAGTTTCCGACCTAAATATTTTCTAGATATGGTAATGACAAAAATTAAAAATTTCATTTTTCAATACCGTTACCCTTTATTGCAATACTCTTCCCACATCTTTGAATTCAATCCCCCCCCCCAAATAGTCAGAAGTCTGGTGTACAAAATGGGCATAAACAGCTTCTATCAATTTGTCGTCACACTTAAATTTCCTTCCTCGAATGTCCTTCTTTAGATATGAGAATAAGAAATAGTCATTGGGAGCTAGATCTGGGCTGTAGGATGGATGGACGATCTCCTTGAAGTCACATTTCTTCACAGCTTTCTTTGCAACATGAGAAGTGTGCATCGGCGCGTAGTCTTGAAGAAGGCGCACACCACCCCTCAGCTTCCCTCGTTCGCCTTTTCTCTTTGATGGAAACACGTAGTCTGTGCAGTAGGCCAGTATAGTACTCTCCATTTACTGTGGTGTTTCTCTCCTTGAAGTCAATGAAGAGTATTCCTTCACAGTCCCAAAATATTGTAACTATTATTTTTTTGGTTGAGTGAGTGACCTTAGCCTTTAAAGGCGGTGCATCGGCAGGTTTACATCACTCCATTGATCCTCTTTGGGACAAGGGATCATAGTAGTGGACCATAGTTTCATCTCCTGTACCAATGGTTTGCAAAACTTCTCTCTCGTTACCACGGCAGAGCTCCAAAAATGCCTGACAACACATGACTCGTTGCTGCTTTTGAACTAAGGAAAGAAGTCTAGACACCCATCTTGCTCTGACCGTATTCATGTTTAAATGATCATGAACAATTCGAAAGACTATTGCGTTAGAAAGGCCCAATCTTTCTGCTATTTCTGTAATTTTGAGCCGCCGGTCTTCAATAATTTCTCCTTCCACAAGAGGGATGTTTTCAGAGTGAGCACCTCCAAGGGCCGACCTGTATGCTCTTCGTCTTCAACTCATTCGAAAAAGTTTGGCCTATTCTTTTACGGTAGAGGGGGATGCTTCCCCATATACACCATCTGTTTAATTTCCTTTGGAGTACGTCTTTCTTTTGTGAAGAACTTAACAGCGTCACACTGCATTTTGAACAGGTCACAACATCCTGCACAAAGGCTTCTTTAAGCAACTATATCTGAACAACTGAACACAGGTGAGCGGAAGTTACAGCTGCAATTATGTACTTAACAGTTAAGGTATGACACTAATTAAGGGTTTTATGAAGACGATAATCCTTATCTGCTATGCCGGAAACTTATGGACCTACCCTCGTAACAATTTTCTTGAATTTGTTTATATTTCTGAAGAAAGGAACCAGAATTCCATGTATTCTCTAAAATAATGCACGATTTCAGAGGAAGTAGCAGGAAAGTAATTCTGCTGAGGCTAAATTATAATTTAAAATTTTTTCTACTGTAGAGTCTGGGCTGGCCATCATTGGCTGATTACATCTTCGAAATGGATTGGCAAATTTACATGCAACTTAAAATAAATGACTATCTACAATTACTACTTCGATCTCAAAATAATTATTGCATTTCTTTAGAGAGGCGATTATTGACAATGAATAAATACAGAAACTTATTTAACGACAATAGTGATCAAGATGGTACATATTAGCTGTTGTCTCAGGAGATTAGTCACTGAACATGATTTACAGCAGTTTTGGAAATTAAAGATAAAATTAGGTTTTATTTCCTTTGAAGCTTTAAAAAGGTGGTGAGATAAAAATGTAGAGGTTGTAGTGGAAAACTAAAGACATATACCCCTGCGGTTGTGAACTCTGCTAAGAGCTAGCTTCCCATTAATGTTCATACATTCAATCATGATGTTTAGGCAAGGTCAGGAAGATATTTAATTCGTCTCCGGAGGGAGATTTTCGAAGTTCTTCACAACGATGGTAACAAGTTCATCTGTTGACTGGTGGATGCTGGAGAAACTGTATCACAAATTTCTCAGCACTTTCCTTTATCTTACCTCTCTTTGCAAGACACCCTTTTTATTGGCCAGTGATCTCCAATATTCTTTATGCTTGCCATAGTTCGAATGCTACGCTCCTCTGTTGACATAAATTGCATAATAACATTCCGGTATATGTCAACAGGCCTTCAGATACATGAAATAGTCTTTACACTTGTCTAATGCATGTTTTGAACTGAACTCTCAAAAAGATAAGAGCCCTGTATACTTTGCGCAATATTCCAAGCGCGTTTCATTTGCTCTTTGACAGTCTCTGTCCTGTTCAATGCTCTGATTCTTCACTTTCTAGAGCGCTATTGAGGAAGTGCTGTTATTGTTGAATTGTTATTTTAGGAAGAGATAGTTACTTTTTTAACAAACGAAAACATTTTCCTTTCATTGTTTCTTTCTGAATATTGTCCGTACACCCCTGAGGATCGCCACAGCACGTACCCAGTAACCACGTCCGAAATGTAATCTCGTCTGGTGAGGCAAGGTGAACCTCAAAGGATGCTTTGTTTTGTATCAATTTTCCGCACCACGGGCTCCGACAGTAGCCAGCAGTAGCTGGTTTATTAATTTCTTGCAACGCGCAACGGTAAGACTGAGCAATGTTTTCTACCAGAGACGGACACACCACGCGTCTGTTGCAAATGAAAGAGGTTCCAGGAACGTTGTGCTAGTTTTAACCTGTAACTGGATAGCTTCTTGTTGTGCATTTGTCATATAACTTTTTTCACACTTGATTTTCCATTCTTTTTATCCTTTAAATATTCTCTTTGATCTTTTTAAACAGAATTCGGGGACTCATTCTGGCCTAGCTAACAACTTGGTTTTTTTGGACAGTTATATAGAACACTAAATTTTAAATAATCCTGATTTCGGATTCCTTAAACTAATACAATAGTAAAATTATATTCTTCGGCATAGAACAGTTAATTATTGTTATACGAGGGTAGGTCCATAAGTTTCCGGCCTCACCGATAAGGATTATCGCCTTCACAAAGCCCTTATCTGGTGTCATGCCTTATGTGTTAAGCAAATAATTGCTACTGTAACTTCCACACCGATGTGTTCAGTTGTTCAAATATAGTTGCATAAAGAAGGTTAGTGTAGAAGATTGTGACATGCTCAAAATAGAGCATACAGCAATTATTAAGTTCTTCCCAAAAGAAGAACTTACATCAATTGAAATTAAACAGCGATTGGACAGTGTATATGGGGAAGTACCCTCCTCATATTCCACCTTAAAAGAATGGGCCAAACGTTTTCGAATGTGTCGAGAAAGCACTGAAAACGAAGAGCGTGCAGGTAGGCCCTAGGAGGTGCTCACTCCTGACAATATCGCTCTTGTGGAAGGAGGAATTGTGGTAGACCGGCGACTCAAAGTTATAGAAATAGAAACAAGGTTGGTCTTTCTAAAGCAATAGTCCTTCGAATTATTCATGAACATTTAAACATCAATAAGGTTAGTGCAAGATGGGTGCCTAGACTTCTTTCCTCAGTCCAAAAGCAGCAAAGAGTCATGTGTTGTCAGGCGTTTTTGGAGCTCTGCCGTGGTAACAAGAGAGAACTTCTGCAAACCATTGTTACAGAAGATGAAACTGTGGTACTATGATCCCTTGTCCAAAACAGAATCCATGGAGTGGCGTAAAAGTGGCGAAGCAGCTCTAAAGGCCAAGGTTTCTCAGTCAACCAAGAAGATCGTGGCCACAATCTTTTGGGACTGTAAAGGAATGCTCTTCATTGACTTCAAGGAGAGAAACACCACAGTAAATGGGGAGTACTATTCTGGCCTACTACACAGAATGCGTATTTCCATCAAAAAGAAAAGGCGAACGAAAACTGAGAGTTGGTGTGTACATTCTTCACGACAACGCGCCTGTGCACACAACTCTTGTTGCAAAGGAAGCTGTGAAGAAATGTGGCTTCAAGGAGATCTACCATCCCTCCTACAGCCCAGATCTAGCTCCCAGTGACCATTTCCTCTTCTCAAAACTCAAGAAGGACCTTCGAGGAAGAAATTTAAGTGCGACTAAGAATGGATTGTTGATTTGTTTTATTTACGGAAGCTCTTTAACATATCAGGTCATCAGCGCCATTCAATTCAGGGCGTGAAATAGCCGACAAAATTTTCTCAGAGGTCTCTTCTTTCAGGCTTGAGGTTCTTTTTCGTGCCGTAAATGTACGACACGGGACCCACGGCTTTACTTCCCTTCCGAAGGAAGCCATACTTAGGAGCTTTACGCCTGAAAAATTCATCGATCCTGGCCGGGTTTCAACCCGCGATTTGGGTTTAGAAATTATGGTTAATACTACACTACTAGGACCGACGAAGAAGGATGGATGCTGTTTATGCCCATTTTGCAGAAGACAAGTCTTCTGACTCTATTTGGTGGTTGTTGGAATGTTAATTCAAAGATGTGAAAAGTGTATTGCATTTAAGGGTAACTATAATAAAAGGCGAAATATAATTTTCGTCTTTATCATATCTAGAAAATGGCTAGGCCGGAAACTTATGGACCTACCCTTGTATATAATAATCGCATCTTGGCACTCTGTATTTACTTTGAATTTTATTCTTTTTTTCACAATTTTTTAAATGCTTCGTGCTTCAAAAGTTAGATCTATCACATTCATTAATCTGCTGCACTCAAGCTGTGCAAATGTCTGAGTTTCAATGTCTTTAACTATTTAATCACATGTTTATTCGCGATATTATTAAGATAAATAGGATATGGATGATATATAAAGCACTTTCTATTGCAAGACCACAGAGCAAAAGTTCATACAACTCGGTCTTTCGTAATAATTAGAGAATAGCAAACTGAGAGCCTATTGCACTTATGATCTTTACTATCAAATGAGCATAATTGCAAAAAATCTTCACCATACAATACGTGAAAAAAAAAAAAAAAAAAAAAAAATCCACGCTCTATACAATTTTCTGAATATCCAAAAATTGATTTTGTTACTACGATTTTCTTATGCTGTATGTGCTAGGAAAAAGAGCTCGGTTTATCAATATATATTTCTTCTTCTGTTTTATTGTTTGCTTAAAAAGCTTTTGCTGTTGACCTTTCGATCAGAATTGCAGCATCTATATTGTCGACATATTCTTTCTCCCGGTTTACGAATTTCTTCGGTCACTACCTTCATCAGCATGGAATAAGCGCCTCTATGTACTTTCACTATAAATGTATTATGAAATATAGAATATATTCTACTCATTCATTGAATAATACTTTAGTTTCTCTATAAATATCTTCGCATTTAATACCATTGAAGTCGATAATCTGTTTCTGTTCTTAAGATTTTTTGCAATCATAAAATAACCCAGAATGTGATATCATATGTTTTAAAATAATAGCAGTGTTATATTTTACCAATACTAAATTGCCAAACTATAAGTTGTAACACGTCTGCAAGCAGATTTAAAAAGAGCAAAAATATAAAAGTAGAATTAAATAATAATTCGATATAAAAACGTGCATATATTATCATTGGAAGTATAATTGCTTGTATACTCTTTTTGCTAAATGTTGGACGCAGATCCAAGTGAATATTTCATATTTCCTTTATATTTCTTTGAAATATCTCATGGTTTTAAGAAAGAGAAAGATGTATATGTTTTTGGTCGAGATTTTCTTGTTCCTCTATCAGGCTAGTGGAGTCGCCAACACTGTCCTTGGCCAAGTGTTTCCCCTAGAGAAATCATTATCCCATATCCTGCAAGAGCGATGGCTGGCTGATATAGAGTATCGATAGCGGTTTGAAATCGACTCCGACTCCCTTGAGGAATAAAACCATTAGTACGGGACAGATACGCTATACCTGCACCAGGTAGCGGTCACATTGCGTTTTGATTGGACCGCTGTCTTCACTAACGATACTAAGGGTTCTCTTGTGTTATTCGATATCTAACATGTGGTAGCTTCTTTAAAACTTTCATCAGCTTCTCTTTTACGGCGTTTATTGCAGGAGCTAAAATGTAGTTATAAAGAATCTAAAATCAACACTTTTTTAGGGAAGGAAATAATATTGTCCTGTATGAAACAATATTTTTTTTGTAAACCTTTAGCTCTTCAGTATTACTGTTTGCCAAAATATTAAAATATAAAAAGATAAGTGTAGGAAAGGAAAATATAAAACATTTCAATATTGTCTGTAAATTCCAAGTAATATAAAAAAAACAGAATGAATAATTCAGAAATAAGCGGTAATGTAAGCTATACAGCAAAAGAATAGGGGAAAAATTAAATAAAAGTTTTATAAAGGAATGCTTATAAAGAAATAAAGATAAAGACATAAATGTCTTTGGATAATTCCAGCAAAAATATTAAAAAAACCCTTTCTTTTTCTCAAAACACAATTTTTCTTAATATTTTGAAGAGTTTTGTTTTAACTAATTATTATAGTTATAAATCAAGTTGTAATTATAAAAGTAATTATGAAAACCGGAATTATGTAACAAGATTAGAAAATTTAGGCACTGATATGTAGCGGACTGTGAAACATTCAAATAATAGACTAGAAAAACCAATAAAGATTATTTACAACTTAATAAATTTTAATGTATTAAAATATAATTTAGTAAAATAGGCCTCCGTGAAAGCAAATACTAGATTTACCATGCCAAATGCGTGTCATGGCCGACGCGAATGCGATAGACAGTCGAATCACCAAAAACAGGAAACATAGAATCGTGTAATTATTTGATGACTGAGGTGGTGGGTACTGCATCAGCCGATAAGCCATTGCTCTCGCCCAGCCGGGCAATACAAGAGTCTGACATGGCGGACGGAGGGACACAAAATTCGTGATAGAAACCTTAGAGCAACATTCTAACAAATTCTAATTCTAATGCACTTGTCATGCAAGAAGGGGCTGGAACTCTGTTCTTCATTTTCCACGCATTTTGTCATCTGCTTGTGAAATTATCTGTTACCCTTCTTAATTCTCTAAGAAAAATTAAATTAATCTCTTGACAGATGCTATCTTTTGTTGGTCTGTGTGGATACAACTAATTTATAATCGCATTACGACTTGGAACTCGATCAGCTGGGAAGTTCTCTTTAAATGTCTCCTGACCGCATGAAAGGACTGAACACTGAGCGAGTAGCGCGAGAAACAATGCCAACGTAGCAATTCGATATCAGTTCGATACCTGTCCCAAACGTGTAGTCAGGCTGGCCTTGCGCATGCAGTCCTCCATCATCGGGTCGACCATTTGTTCCGATACTTACATATTAACGAATACATTTAGTGCCTGTGACACTCCTCAAAAGAGAAAATCTCTCAGCTTCGGGATCACATTTAAAAACAAATCGATGAACTGCAAGCTGAGTTAAACATTTACACACCTTTTCATACATTCATAACTGCATTCAGAGGACACATTAATGGCAGAATACTTTGCGATCATAGGAATACACGATAATGCATTTACAAAGAAGGTACACAAGAGATGTTTCAGTGCAAACTTTTTCCATTGCTTTCATGATCAGGATGCTCTTATAGGAATTACTTTTGAGGTCTCTTAGTGAATATGAACAAAATGTACTCATTGGGGACTGTGGAAAAAACATTAGATTACTCAAGGGGCCATCAAGTTAGTAAAGCAGTTTAAATACTATAATCCAGCTGCTATGCAGATATAAATCCTAGAATACATCAGGCAGAGTTCAATAAAAATGCTGAATGAGTTTTTATGGAGTAGAAATATAGAAGAGAATTCTCCAAACAACCATAGAGAGTATATTAACTTATGGAGCTCAATGAAATTCAAGAGGGCTCTATAATAATGTTGAAAACGTTTTATTTCTGTATGAATGAGTTTTTATACGTGGCCACATATGCAACGAACATGAAGCGCGTTCTTGAGTCGAAATAATAATCAAAGCACAGAACAACGACATGTGAAAGTGCGAGGCGTGGGAAGACAGGAAGGTCAACAACGCTTGCTTCAAGCATTGGGCTTATAAAGACCCATTACGTCGCCAACAAAGACTGGTGCAACCATCTCTCTTCTGCTGACCGAATTCCCTTTTCCAATTGATTTGTATTTTAAAATGTGTTTTGGTATTCTAATATTATGCACTTGCTCTTATTACGAACAGATCCCGTTTCCCTAAATCTCTAATAAATCTAAATTTCTCTTTAGGGCGCACGAACAGCAGGGAATCTGTCTATAAATCACCGTTTCACTTTCCACAAACCATTTTGTCATACAAGAATCATGCTTGAAGATTCTGTGTGCTAAAGCATACGGATTTTTTGCATTATAACAGCACTTAACACTACAACAGTGAAACACTTGATCTCACAACTTTTCAACTTCTACAAAAACTTCACACACACAACAAATAACTTCATGTCAACTGGTTAGCCTTCATACGGAGAGAAGCTAAAATGGAGAAGGAACAGAACCGGTAAGAAACAACTCACTGAAGAACAGGCAAATCCCCGTCAAGTCGGCCACGCGTCCAAAAGAAGGCTGTGTGTGTGTATGTATGTATTCTGTATATATGTATTCTGTATGTATATATATATATATAAGAAAAAGAAAAATAAAGTAACACTATTAACAATGTAACAAATTAAAATAATTATAAAAGTAGAAAAGGATAAAACACCTAGATAAAGTGACCTTTGAGATCGCTATATTTCGAACTCGTTAAGTCCTTCTATATATATATATTGCCTTTATATAGATTGAGAAATAAAATTGATATTCCGAAATGCACAGCAGTCTTCATGTGTAGACATTTCTGCCTGTAAAACAATCCAGGGTGTAGATCTTCCAACATTCCCAACGTCTGTGTGGTAGTTTGGTGATGTCCATTGTTTTCAAATGTGATTTCCAGTTGTTACTGTATGTATCAATTTTTTAATTTATTTAAATGTTTAACTCTGAATGGATATTTTCATTTCTCTTACGATCTAGCTCTGTGTTACCCGCAGTGCGAGTATGTCTGAGAAATGTAATTTTATTTGTTTGTAATGTTAATTTATCTTTTTGTATCTTGACCCATGTTTCACTTTCATACAAAATAAATAGGACAGATATTACTTTGTAAAATTTTAGCATATTTTTCCTTTGTACTTTATTATAAAGGTCTCTTCTAATGTACTATTCATATAATTAATCATTTCTAATTTTTCTTTATGGTCAACCTTTTTTAAGCATTTCAATGTTGTTCCAAGAAGTAGAAATTTATTAATTTATTAAATTCATTTATTATCAAATAGTTTAAATCGAATTGCATTTTTCCTTGAAAGGTCAGAGCTTTAAATTTTTGATATATATTTTCATATTATATTGGATGGATAATTTATATACCTCTAACAAATTGTTTCTGTATACAGTTCTCATTATTTGAAACAATTTCTTGATCATCATGAAAAAAAAATTGTCATTGTATAGTTTTTATAATTTATGCGAAGAATATGTGACATTGCGTAATAATCTTTTCTATTAAAATAATATCGTGACATGCTGCAGTCTTGGCGGACACCTACATTATTTTTACGCTGTATTCGGATGAGTGCCAGAGATGTCGATTTTAAAGTTTTTGTATATACATTTAATTACTTCAATAAGGTATATCTCTCTTGCTTAAAATGTTCCATAATTTCATTTATTAAATGCTTTGATATAATCTATGAATAAAACATATGTCTTTGTTGAATGTCCTCCCGTTCTGCAGTTAATTTGACAATTGATATTTTCTAAAGGAATATGCTTTTTTTTAATTACCAAGCTTTCAAATTACTCCCGATATCCTCTCGGGGCTAGCAAAGCCTGCTGAATTTTATAATTGAAGTACACAATGACACAACTACTACAGCAGCTGAAAGAAACCAGCTCAAAATGAAGGAGATCAAAAAGACGTCTAGGGAAATTATGCATGCATTTGGTAAGACTAGTAAATGAGACATGTGATAACTTGTCTAGCACTGCACGTATTAAACCATGAGGTCTGCAAATTTAAAGCAACCAGGAGGCAGTTGAAAGACTGTGTTTAAGAAAGATGTAATAAATACATAATACACCCAGATGTGCTGCATTAAAGGAGTTTCTTAGGAAACTCAGAAATGATTACGGATGAAACTCTCCATGATCTTACACTTTCATTAATTGACTAAAACAGCGTTTCTTAACTATTTCCAAGTGAGGGCCATTTTTTGAGTTAAACGGTTTTGCGGACACCGTAACTCTTGTTTTATTCAAAAACAATGTTTTTCATCATATTCTGAGTTACAAGTAAAATACGAAATACCTATATTTTTAAAACAAAGTTAATTACAATTCCCTTTATTTTATATTAAAATTAATAGAAAATATTATTTTAATAAATAAAGGCTAAAGGATATTTTATAAAAAAAGTATGTAAGGTTAATATATTTTTAGAACAATATTTCTATCACCTTTACTTATAAATTCAGAAAATTAAATAAGTGTAATCAGTGCTTATATTAATTAGTGGATAACTGTCGACCCTTTAACAGTTGTTTAATATTACAGTGTATTTTGCTGAGTGGTTTGGAGATAAAGACTTTTGCAAAGAACCAACAAAGCAATTATTGCTGAATTTTGCTAAATGCATGATTAATCTAGATTCTGGAGGGCCACAAGAAAAGAGAGCTTGAAGATTAATTTTGTTCGCCCGCAGGCCTTGAGAATGGAGCATGAAAATTTGTTAAGAGTGTAAAGTAAATCTAGAATCCAAGGCGAGAGAGAGAGTGTTACAAAAAAGTCTTATTCGCATACTTGTCCAAAGTGCGAGTTCACATGCGAAATTGGAAAACAGACATTTTAATGCTCGCGTAGATCTAGGTGGAACTTTCAGTAATGAAACAAAATCTAAACTTACAACCAGCAAACTCACGTTTACCTTCCACAAGAATCTTTTCATTCGACGATTATGGTTTCTCACGAATTTCTCTTCCCTCCGGAGAAAGAGAAGAAGGAGAGAACAGGGGATTTCGCTCTCTTCAAAGCCTTACAAAACTATTTCATTTCAAGAACCGTAAAACACATACTCTCCACAAATTAGTTTCACCCAGTGAAGGATGTTATATGTTTTCTTGGAATTCTACAGATAGAAACATTTCAGTTATTCTGGGCATGAGTATGGCTTAAATCGTAAAGAAAAGAAGAGGACGGACGTAAAAAAAGATTATAATCTTGATAACAGAAACTGTTGTACATAGTTTCATTTAAAAACTAAACGTTTAGTGCATTCAAAAGCTGTAGGGTTTTGAAAGATCCATATCAACATCAGTGCTATGAATAAGTTTTCAGTGCATTAAACTTACATTTACGACTGTAAATACCCACCAGGTTTTTCTATATAACCTTTTGTAACCGTTTTCTCCCCATCTGTTGCAGAACAGTGTTTAATTTAAGCTCTACATTTTGTGCTTTAAGGTGCGCTGTATGTGTCACAAGAACGAGAAACAGATAACGTAACTTATGGTATTGCTGCTTTATCGTACCACTTTTTTTTTTTTTTTTGGAAGTTTAAAATTGTTCTGAAGAGGTCCTTAATAAAAAATTAGATTTGCCATAAATAAATAAATAAATTAGTAAATAAAATGCAATTGCATTTGGAAACATACAGATACAAGGTGTGTAAATTAACAGGAGTGAAGAGAATCAAATTTTAATTTCATATTTTGGAGCTCATAGGAGTAGCGACACTTTTAAAAGTATCGGTGCGCAAGTCCGTTGGCCAGGGCGGCAGGTCCCACTATCTTCCGCCTAATTACGGGGTACTTTCAAGCTATCTGGAACTGGGCAGTTCAGTTTTATATCAGGCTTCATTCAGAACAGTGAATTAGTGTT
Organism: Metallyticus violacea; assembly: GCA_030762175.1. Lineage (NCBI taxonomy): Eukaryota > Metazoa > Arthropoda > Insecta > Mantodea > Metallyticidae > Metallyticus > Metallyticus violacea. Next base: position 73,330,782 of record CM060833.1, read on the forward strand.
GCATTTTGCAGTGTTAAATTATTTACTGATAATCGTTTACACATTTTGGAGACATACTAATTACGTAGGTAAAATTTTTGGCGAAACTTTCCTATAAGCTCTGTTCTGATTGAAAAGCACGAAAGAATGAATTAGTTTAACAAAAGAGGCAGAATCAATTGAGTCAAACTTAACGTTAGGATTTAAGTACAAGAAATACCTCACAAAGAGGTGAATTTACTAGCGCAGAGCATGTAAACACGTGAACTAAGGCAACAGTAGAGTTAGTTAAATTTAGAGCACAATACGTCGGTACTAATAAAAAATACTACAACAAAGAGCATTGTCATTTATTACAAGAATACACTTGTACTAAACACATGTTAACAGGGTCGAATCTGTCACCGCCACGAAGAGTCACGCGGTAGACTGACATCTTTGAATGAGTCAGAGGATCCATTCTCCCATATTGCACCTGTCTCTTGGTCACGCTAACTTATCTGGGAAAAGCTCCCAACTGTTACGGTCCATTACTCAAATTGAACCTTCAGAATAAAGTGGTCGCGGTGATGTAAGATTTCCCGGGAACAAGCTGAAACACAGTTTGGTAAGGTTAACTTGACACGCTTGTTTCTCTGACATCCGCAGAAACAAACGAAAATTAAGCGTCTTTGCTCAAGATGCAGAAGTTCATTTAATCTGCTTCTCCTTCCGCTAATATCCTGCAATCCCTAAAATATATTACTCTAAATATTTCTACAAATTCAGTTTGTGAATTAACAAATTTGAAATCAATGTTTTGCATTTTACAATCTTTTATATAATTAACAGCATGAGTTCATTTTTTCTACTCTTTCACTTTCTGTTAATAATTCTGTAGTTACAAATGTTCTCTTCTTCTGGAAAAGTAACAGAAATATAATTTGATTTCGCAGCATTGCAATATTATTAATTATTTGAAAGTATTTAAGTCATTATCTTTGCAGTACATTTTGCTTTAAAAAACATATCCATGTTATAAAAATTAATGCAAATTTTGCAAAAATGCTTTATTAAACTCCAAACTCATTTTCCAAAATACTTATAATTAACTTAAATTTCATGTATCAGTAATAAGATTTCCATAGTTTACGTATCGATAAAGATTTACGGAATACTTTAACATTATGGGGTCCGAAACAAAACTTATCAAACCATAATTACAAAGAACTACTGTATACTCCTTCGTAAAAGTAACTAGAAAGTCATTTGTTTCAATCTGTTAGAGTAACTTGCGACTTCTGTTAGGGCGTTAGAATGTTCTGAATGATCATGATACAGATTCCGGATTTCTAAGCACTAAAAACCAGAAATAAGCGAAAGGAAGCTATGTTGGTACTGGACTGTAGACAACAGATGGGAGGGGTACAATAGATAACGGGCTATAAATCATTTTCCTCCCTTATGCTTGCCATTAATCATTTCTTGTTTACCTGCAGGGCGATTGCTTATAACTTGTGTACTTGCTCTGTGTTGATCTAGTAGTTGGAGTGTACCTAACTTGTGTTAAGTGCTTAAGAATTCCGATGCTTTGTAATAATAAAATCAGTTACAGTTTTGTAACTGTAGCAGTTTTGTAACAGTTTTGTTCAGAAACGAATAATTAATCGACTTGTTCTTATGTAAATAAAATAAGTAAAATTGTAAACTCTAGTTTTTACTAATATCAAAGATATTGGGAGCACCATAAGTTATGTCGGAAATGCAAAGTGAAATTATGGTATTGTACTTTCAAATAATTAACCTTGCTTCATACCCCAGGACATTTAATCCGGTAGAAACTGGTATATCTATTTTGGTTTTCTCATAGACAAATATCTCTGATGTACCTAGATAGCTGTAAATTATGGTCACAGATTAAAAGACCCTGCATATAATGTTCACTGAAATGTATTTTAATTTATTTATTGTTATTATGAGTATTTTAATTTTAAACTCATTTTCATTAAAATAGATCAATTTTTAATTGAGACAGCATGGTCTTTTGCAAAGTTTTTTTTAACCTGTAAACAAAGCATTTAGAGATTAAAATAAGTATAAAATATGTTATATATACATTTTAATCAGGCTATTATTTCTTAACACTTACTAGTTTTAGCTTACTATGTATAATATATTATTAGGTTTTTATGTTTTACATTTGGCTTATTAGAAAAATATTTTAGTGCATACCTGAAGTACTAAAATATGCTTTTTCCTGTGTTCTCTTTGCTTCAGATTATGATTATGATTAAATTTTATATTTATATGCAACATAAACTATTTGAATTCAAAACTCAGGTTGAAATTATCAACACTTAATCTAGCATTGAGAGATGCATTTTATCCAAAAGCTGAATATTCTATTTGTAAACAACTTTAGACCACTCTCTTCCTGTATTTGGAAAAAAAAAAAAAAAAAAAAAAAAAAAAAATTAAAAATATGACGACATTTCAATGATTATTTTGTTTATTGTTTTATTTAAAATGTTTTAGTGAAATATGCATTTTGTAGGTTATAACTAAAACCAAAATGACTCATGAAACTTTTGAACCCAACAAGATGCTAAGATTATATCTCGAAGATCATTTTCCCGCAGCTCTCTGTAGTTAATCGCTAGCGGACTTCTATAAAGTTCCTTAGATCCATAAATTTTGAACTTGGAGAGATAAGTTACTATTTCTGCTTGCTGCCATGAAACTTAATATGACCATGGCTCGTTGTAACACTCTATAGCTTGAAAATGTATTTTCCACATACATAACCTACAGTTCACGCAATAAAACCCACATCAAAGGCAGATGGTAACTGAGTTTCGCACCCTTACTATTACCTTCAAGAGATAATATCTCCCTTTTTACTACTACAGGTGTCTGGTTCACAGGTCCACATCGATATCTCGAAACAAGTAGCGCTCTCTACCTGCGGGCTTGATTAATCACCACGTAGCACCGTAACCCTGACAGCTAGCTTTCATTTGTTTTTTAACAGTTCGCTATTAGCTTTTCATAAGGCCACAACACATTGCAGGACGAAATAATTCTTAAGGGAAAAACGACTTTAGTGCTTAGATTTCTCCTCTTACGCGTATTTGCATATTTGTCAATTATACGCTACAATGTGTGTACCTTTCTGACATATTTTACATAGTAATGGGAGGATTTCTACCAGAAAATTCTTAATTAACATGCTATACTTTTAAATTAAGTTATTTATTCTACATCATGGCACATGTATTTCTAGAAAAAAATTGTACCTCTTTAGGCCTAAACATATAAAAACAGTTTCAACTTTGAACATCGAGAACTAAAAGTATTCCAAACTCTGAAATAGATCATGTAAACTAAAGCCTGGGATTAAGGAGGGGAGGGATGGAAAGAAGAGAGAGGGGGAATTATATTATTCACTTAAGTAATAAGAGTTTGTTCCATGGAAATTTTAAGGGGAATCTATGTAAATTATATTAAATTTTCCCAAATATTCTAAAATTAAGTAAAAAAAATAATAAATAAAATAAAATATAGTGAAAACCAAAAGAAAAAAGCAAGCTCTTATACATAATTTGTTAACTGATCAGAATATTACTAGCAATATTTAGAAAAAAAATATGGAATTTGAACGTCAGATTCCTTGCTGTTTGTTGAATTTATCACCACCACCACCATCACCATCATCATCATCATCATCATCACCACCACCACCACCGCCATCTTCATCTTTTTCTTCTTTCAAGGATTAGGTTTAAAACCTATTCCAAATTCTGACAGACCACATGAACCAATAGAAGTTAGTCAAATTTAGCACATGGAGATGCAAGAGGGATTGATGGTCAGTCCATCACCTCAAGTGTCATGTATTATGATGTTACGGTATTACTTTGTCTAGGGATCTCTTTTTATGTACAGGATTCTTTAACACGCTGCAAGTCTACACACCAGACATGGCTTAAAATACTTCACGGAGGACATTCAACTAAATTAAATATATAGGTTTGAAACATATTTATATAAATATTTATTAAGTACGCAAATCACATACTTTTTGTGATTAGCCAGGGAAGAAACCTCTAATATATCACGAAACAATTCGTCGCCTGCCATATAAACAACTGCAGGAGGCATTGGGAAGCGTATTGTGTGCATTGAAAACAAAAGGTCGCTCCGTAATCTGTTATTGCAGTTTCCAAGCAAATGCGAACCTGACAGTATGCCTGTTTTTGATTTTAAGTAAAGGTATAATAGGGGTAATGTCTTTGCAAATAAGATACATACTATGCTGATCTGCTTTTCCACTTGGACAAGGCAAAGCATACGCCCCGACAAGCATATCTACGTCTCGTATATGAGTTGTGTTTAAAAAACAACTAATTTAAAAATATATCGCTTTTAAATAATGCGGAACATGACACTAATGTTGAAATTGCGGGAATGGTTTGGTTAATGGAAGAGCTGGAGGGAGTTCAACCATCGCATGCCGTGTTTATGAAGAATCATGGGGCCTTCAGATCAACAGAACAACATCTGAGAGAAACTGGCAGTTTTAGACCGAAGTTGTATGGCTCAGGAGTAGAAGGTCTGTAAGAACTGTGCCTTTCGATGAACGAGTTGTTGAAAATCTTGCGGAAACACCTCGATTTAGCACGCGCCGCATAGCACTGAAATGAATCTCGATCATCCTCCTGTGTGAAGAGCTATACATGAAAAACAGCTACATCTTCATCGTCCGTACAACATTCAGACGCTAACACCAGCTGATTATCCCCAAAGGCAAGATTTTTGCCAATGGCTGGTACAAAATTCTGATGCCGAGCCGAATGTCAATTATAGTGAAGTAAAAGTAATTGGGGACAGAATAAATCTATCACTGATTTGGTTTATTTACGGACGCTCTTTAACATCTCAGGTCATCAGCGTCCCATTCAATTCACGGCGTGAAACGGTCGATAAATTTTGCTCAAAGGCCTCTTCTTTTAGGCTTAAAATTCTTTTACGTGTCGTAAATGTACGAAGTATGTAGACCGAACTGAATCAGCGATCTTGGGTCTATGAGAACTTTAGCGTACTATGACTGTCATTGGACTGAAGAGATTTGTATTTCCGTTGAGAGACGGTGCTAACATCGATTTGGTATAAATCTTTGGGTAGCTATACATTACAATTTACTTATTGGACTATACATGTTGCTTGTAGATCTGGATGGTCGAAATATCTCACCTTTCTATAGAACTGTTTACCGTAAATATTGGAATCAGTTCTTTAGGTATATGTCAGAACATGATGTATCAACATGATGGTGCGTCTGCACACTTTTCCTGTGTGAGTAGTCGGATATGGTATTGGTCATCTTGATTTCCAGATCAAGGATCAGCACAGTTAGAATTCTTTCAATGGAGACACTAAAAACTGCCGTAACAACAGAAGAGTACTGGTAGCCAAAATCCATACTGCATGGGAGAAAGAATACAAACGAGGAGTTGTCCTCGAAGGGATTGGTCACTATTGTGAAGATATAGTCTGAATAGAAATAGGAGGTCGATGGTTGAAATTTGCTTTAAACTATCATTAAGTTACTATAACTTTAAATAAAAAAGGAAATTGCTATGAATCATATAAAATATTTACTCTCATTAAAGGGAAATAAAATAAAATCTTGATCCAAATTTAACTTTGTTTGGCTTTATTTTCAATGTTCGTTAATAGCATGTTAATCTCCATTGTTTTCCTTATTTTTTTCCCTCCCATCTTAAGAGTACATACTACCACTTATATTTCCTATGAGATAACTTTGTCGCTATATATCTCCGAGCTCATTTGTTCAGTCATTAATTATTCATTTCATTCGTCGTCTGACGTGACCGAACATTTTGGAAAACTTTAAACGAGCAAAAAATGAATAGTTCTTTTGTTACAATTATGCTTGGATCAAATATGCTAATATATCACAGCGTAATATGGCGGAGTGTTTACGATAATGAAAATACGGAAATGGTAAGGAATACGGTGCAACCTGTTTATCCGAAAGAATGAGTAGGGCACGTGTTTTCATTCTTATTTAAGTACACACTCCAGGATGACGTTACCACTTTCTTTTAATATACATATTTTGCCAATGCAAATTATATAGCCATGCTAGATATGATACCAGCAACCACTAGCCTGCATTCTCGTTCGATGTCGTTATATTATTTTATCAGCACGGTAACCTTTTAAAATACCCGTAAGTTATTTAGCGATTTCAGGAATTTTAGTTCGAATTACATTACGAGCACCAGAGGAAGTGAGCAGTAGTAGCGGTGCAATAACAAATAAAATGTTTACTCTTTGGAAGAACTGTGTTTAATATACTGACTCATTGCTCGAAACTCAAAGTAAATTAAGAGAAAAGTCAATACAAAAAGTTAAGTTTAGGAATATGTATGCTAAATTAGATCGTTGTAAGCATCATTGGCCGATGATAAGCCGGAACTCCACTAGGACGTAAAGAAAGCACATCTGCCCATACAGATTGACATCGGTTATCAGAGAATATAAGATAGGGTTTATGGTTACAGCAGATTTTGTGCAGCACCTCAGTAGCACTTGACGTCACGTGGTTTTCAGATGAAGCATGATTATGAGCTACTGAAAGTGTTCAAGAAATTTGTGCTGTTCAAAAAAAATGGCTTGTAACCCTGCATACTTACGATAAACGTGGAAAGATACATAGTTTGTTGAACAACTGTTTCCAGCAAGACAGAGCAACATGCTGCATATCAGAGACGTTTTTTTTTATTTTAAAGACGGTTTCATTTCCGAGAATTTGTGACCGCCCCATCGTCTGACCTTCCCAGTCAGATTGTTTTTTGTAGGTTTTCTCAAATAAAGTATCCAGCATAAGAAACGCCGTGCTTTGACGACTTAAGTGAATTATTATAGCCAAGATTAGGAGCATAAGAGAAGCTTAGAAACAAAATGCTTGGCTGTAGGCAGCTGGTCACTTTAAGATGTCTTATCAAACACAAACTTTGCAGATAAACCAAAGCCAGTTTCTTGAATGTCTGATAGTTTTCATTTTATTAATTTGTAATAAAATGTTTAGGTATACCTCTTTTTGAATTAGGACATAAAATTTATTATTTGACACAGGAAACTTACAGTTCTTCAAAACACAATGAAAAATTAGTAAACAGTAAAGGAAATAAATGTTGTAATAAATATTAGCAGTAAGGCAAAGAATGAATGAAAACAGTAGCTTTAAATAAGACGCACCTTATCCTTAATTACTTGTAGATCTTTGGGGGGGGGGTATACATTATGATTTATTCATTGGACTATACATGTTACCTGGAGATCTGGATGGGCGAAATCTTTCATCTTTCTACAGAAATCCTTGTCGGAAATATTGGAATCAGTTCCTTTAGGTATGTGTCAGAACATGGTGCAACAACATGATGGTGCTTCTGCACACTTTTTCCAGTTTGTGAGTAGTTGGATATGGTTACTTGCAAAATTCAAAACTGTCATTAGTCGATACAAAATTACAGAGCATTTACAAGTACACATTTTATAAATCCGCATCTTCGATACGGAAAACGTGATACAAACAGCCATTTAGCAGCCTCCCTAAAAATGAGGCAGACTCTAGCTTTAGACCACTTTTCCTCGCAATATTCTGTGTTTTCTCGCCCTGTTATGGTCTTTGTTTTCCGTGACCCCCACCGTAAATTACAAATTGGCGGCCAGCACGCCTCTAACCCTATCTAGTGTGTCGCACAAAAACTTCGAGATATGCTACTACGCAAGATTGATTATCAGATGCGATAATTATTTATTGCTCATAAAAAACTACAGAATGGAGCGAAATTTGAAGGGCAGTAAATTTGGTGGCACCCGATCAGATATCAATTAGTGAAGATAATAACACGTTGTAGGGGTATTACGTGAGCGCCGCTGTCAACCAAAGGGCGTGAATATTGTTGATGTATTGGGCAATGACGTATACATTTATAGTTGGTGTTCTTTATCTGTGTCGTTAAATTTTAAAATGTAATGTCTCAGTTGATGGTATTAACCATTACCGTAGAGAATGTTTATATAAAATTTCATAACTTTCAATTTCAATCTTTGAGAAAATGGAATGGATCTAATGCTTTTTGAAGTTAGAGAAAATGTTTAAAATGAAGGTGAAATATTAAAAAGAACACGCGCTAAAACTATAAAAGAAGGGAAAAGGGAGCAACAGAACAGAAACAGTATATAGTGTGTAGCTAAAGAGTAGATATCCTTAATACTTAAACTTTATAAATTGACTATCTCTTATTTATTTATGTTTTTGGTTTGTTTAATTTACGGATGTTCTTTAACATCTCAGGTCATCAGCGTCCTATTCTATTCAGGCGGGAAATGGCTGATAAATTTTGCTCAGAGGCCTCATATTTCAGATTTTCTTTTTCGTGCCGTAAATGTACGACACGGTACCCACGGCTTTATTTCCCTTTCGAAAGGAAGTCATACTTAGGATTTTTACAACCGAAAAAATCCATAGATCCAGGCCCGGTTTGAACCCGCGATCTTGGGTTTAGAAAGCAAGCATATCCCTACACCATCAGGACCGACGTCTCTTATTTAGAGAATGTAAACAACTCTGCTCGTAAATCATTTATTAGAGTATAAACCAATGTCGTAATAGTGCTATTAGTAGCACTGGGCTTTCACTGCGTTATGTCTACAACTAAACAAACAATTAAAACTGTTGCAGAACCTTGAGGCCGTTACCTGCTGATATCGTCCGTTTAAGTCAGGGTATTATATACAACATTATATAACGTTTACTATGACGTATACATCTTTGTATACATAAACTCGTACATACCACTACGTGTGGCCGAGGTTGTTAAGGCGCGGACTCGTGAGCGGGAGGTCTGGGGTTTAAATCCCACCAGGACCGTTCACCCTGACTGAGGTTTTTTCCAGATTTTCCTCAGTCCTCATAAATGGCAAATGCCGGGGAGGTATACCCTAAACTTAGACCTAGAACGCTTCCTTCCTTAAACTTTAGAAAAAAAAATCCCAGTTTGTTTATCTCGTATATCATCAGTGTCCAGCGTCTATGGCTCTAATTAAAACGAGAGTTAAACATAATTAAAAAAAATAGTTACAAAGTGCCTAACATTGTTTGTAAATTCGATGCATGGGTTACGTTTTGTTTGCGTTAAACGATCGTTTATAATTAGCCATTAACACCATTGCTCATGTTTAATTCGACTTAACAACAAAGTTTTTACAATTAAGATCAAATATAAAATTTGTTGATTGTTGATTGTAAATAAATACGTTGCTGCTATATTGGCTGTCTTTTTAAATGCATTTTCATTGCTAGAGTTTTTAGTAAAAATTTCAATAGTTATAATTGTAATTTTATTCATAATATTATTTAACAATTTTAAAATCCAGAGAACAAAATTTCTTCCAACTAACCTTCATAATATTCATATAATTGCAAAAAAGGGTAGTAAGCTCCTAAGATAATTGTAAGTAATTGTAAAATTTTAGTTTTGCGTCAACTGTTTCCTGTATCCTACGAGTATTTTATAACACTTAAGTTTTCACTCTCCAAAAATCTACATCTTAGGCTTCCCTTCTGCCCTCAGTAATTTCTTCGATTTAACTTTCATAATATGTTTTAGTATTTGATAGCCTTTGTCTAAAATTCATTTCTTTGACATGCTTTGTATGCCTATTGTCTACTTAGGATATATGTTTCCATACTATACAGTAATAACATAAGAATAAACCCTTTTGTTTGTTTTCCAAGACCTCCATTCCACTGTATTATTGAATTAGTTCCAATTGTATTCTTTACTTACTGTTTTCTCTATTATATATATACATATGTACATACATATATATATATATGTATATAAAAAAGGAAATGAAATAACACAATGAACAATATAATTAAAATTCAATAATTAGATAAGCAGAAAAGGGATAAAAGGATAAAACACAGATTTAATATCGCAATATTTCCAACAGCTCGTGTTCTTTTTAGGCAAGAAGACAAGTGAACGATGTATATAAAATTTTCTTTTAGAATTGCAACCAAATGCTCCAACAGCATTTTAAACTCCTTATTTTTAATATATGATGAATCTATTCCTTCATTTTCATTTTTTAAATATTATGTTATATACTATGATGAATCAAATATAAATCGGAAGTTTTACTTTATTTTTTGTGAGTAGTACGGGGCAAGACACGACGCTTTTGAAATTTTACGCATGGGGGTAATCAAGAGTTGCGGTGGGGGGAAACTATTCACCTCGCACTTACCAAGAGATATACTGTCGATTTAGAAAAGTACTATCATTGTTTTTGGCGCGGGAGGGCGTAAAACTGACCAACTTTTGCAAAGATTAAGAACACAGTTTTGGGATTAGACAGTGCACAGTTTCACAAAAGGACGAGAAACTGTGGAAAATGAAAGTCAACAACTTCGATCTCGGAGGAGCCGATCGGAACTTTATCAAACGTGACCAACGTTTGACGATTTCTTAAATCGCTTTGGGATAAACTATGTAAATTTTCTATTCGTCATTTCTATGACCTGGATTAGGCAAGGTGTGATCTTCTATTTGGTGATTTTTCTTTCGCGGGACCGCTCCATGTGCAGTACCGGTGAGGTCAGCACGAGTTTAGTTCTATGAACGTACGGACATATTTAATTTTGTATGGAAATGTATTAAATATTCATTAGGCAGCGCAATACAATGTATTAATTACTTTAATATGACTCGATTTAGATATTCTATTCCCCAAAGAGTATGTATTTACGATTCGTACGTGGGTACAGAAAATCGGTTGGACATATTCTGGAACATTTCCTAAAAATTCACTTCGTCTTTCTCAACAAACAGGACTTTTCTATTTCTCTGTTCGAACGGTTAAAAAGCTACTGAAATTAAACTCCATAAAATTATTGCAGTGCAAGAACTTAAACCGGGTGACCCTGCATCCAGGAGTAAATTTTGTGAATTTATTTTTAATAGTTTGCATTACAGAGAAATTGACCCTAATCTAACTTTCTTTACGGACGAATCATGGGTGAGTTAATTCAATAAACAACCGATACTTGATTCAGAAAAACTTAACCTACTTCACGAGAAACCTCTGCATGAACTAAAGATAGAAGTGTGATGCGCTGTTAACCGAGAGAGAATAATATATCCTGCTTTTTTAAAGATACAATTAATAGTAATAGATATGTGCAGAATGTTTTGGAACCCTTTTTTCCGTGAATTAACTGTGAGAGAATGTAGCTTCTCTACTTTACAACAGCACATATAGCCCATGTTTCCTTGCATGCAATTTGAAATATTCGACTATAGCGTCACCATTAACCGCATATGGCCCTCTTGGTCTCATGCCCTGAAACTTTTATCTCTGGTGGAGGGGGGGGGGGACATTACATGTACCTTTTAAGTGTTAATAATAACTTTCGCGACAATCATAGCTGCGGACTTTCTGACTCCCTTTCACCCGGTACCAGCTGGAACAGACAGACCGGCTATTACACGTGGAACGGTCCCGCAAAGGAAAAATCAATCATTAATTCTTACTGAAAATCAAATGGCTGCACAAGTGGAATATGTCAGACACTTTGGCTCAACGCCAGGCTTAGGGATAGATGATTCTGCATTGAATGTTTGGCAATAAAACAGTACCCTAATTTCCCGAGTCGAAGCAAGGAGTGGAGTGGAGAAAAGTGAGAAATCCCCTCCTGTAAAAGCAAAAATCCGCTTTTCAGATAGGAAGATCCTCTTTCTGGGACTCACAAAACAACTCGGCGAAAAAACATCAACATCCGATTGGAGAAATTCTTCTTTTCTTTTCGCACACAGCTGCTTTGATAAAGTGCCTGCTTTAATAATTTGAGGACAGGACTGGAACACCTTTTGCTACAGCAGACTTACCTTAACAGAAGCCTTGGGAAGTCGGGGAGTCAACAAAAGGAAAGGTGTGGAAGCATTTGTGTGCAACTGAAAACCCAAAGCCCTTTCTTTGTTTATAAATTATGAAGTTTTCCATTGGGAAAATGTGTGAAAAATTACATGTATCCCATGTTTATTTAATTTGGTTTCAAAAATTAAAAAAATCAGTTTATATTTTATTCATCAATATATTATTAAGATTATTTTTCAACTGTTCTGTCAGGTTGCTTATAATCAGAATTTCGTAGTAAATGCTTTAGAAAATAATGCTATTAGTATTTACAATTGTACCATAAAATGTGATTCAATTTTGCCTCATGACAACCTATGATAATTTAACTCTCCACAAATTATTTTAAATTTTAACCTTACTGTCCAGTAAAGTGATATTATAATTTGTATAGTGTGCTTTCCCATTGATGTGTGCCTTTAATACATTTTAACATTTTGTCTAAACAAATAAAATATTGTCTCGGACCCCTTAATGGTTCCCTGCAACAACCATCATTACATCGCAATCTGGTAGAGCAACTCAATTACCTGTCACATTGTTTACTTTTTAAGACTCAAAGTTCCGGACACGAGGGCAAGTTCATTTAACAATCACTAATAATTTATGCAATCTATAGCTTAAGGAGATCATTATAGGTAGAACTAGGGGAGACACAGGATGAACAAAGTTGTTTCAGAGTTAACAGAGTAGTTTAATGATATGCCTTAACCTTATGCTTGTATAGTTAATATCTGGTCTCCATGTATTAGATGATCCTTCCGAGGTAACAATATCACACGTGTTTTCTTAACCCTTTCTCTGAAATTCTCCATTAAATAATACATTTATAAAATCTCTTTGTACTATCAAGCCAAATTGTTCTTCTGTTTTCTGATATTTTATAAGTAATATTTTATTTTCCGACTCTAGAAAAATAACACAGCCACTATTTGTATATTTTAACACTAATGTTTTAAAGAAATAAAAACATCTTTTTTACAGCTTGAAAATAGAAAATAGAGAACAAAGGACACAGATAAATTGTTCATGCGATAACCAGTGTAGTGTTCTAAACTGGGAAATTACTCAATTTTGCCCCGCAAGAGTCTATTGCTCTTCTTAATTTGAACAAAAATTATCTATTATTGTCACCTAAATATTGACATTACCGTCATCTTTGTTTATCACACCAGGGTAATAATTTAAATCAATCACATTTATAATTTCGTGAACGAAAATTTAATTATGCGCTTCGTAAAATGCGAAACTTATTCAGGACAAAATGATTATTATATCTAGGAGGGCAGTTCAACAAAGTATGGTCATAATTCTGTTGTCAACATATCTTTACTTGTTCTTATGATTGTTATAATGTTACTCGAAGTAGTCCCTGTTGGATGTATCCCAGCGTTTCTGCCAGTCTTCAAAGACATGCTGGAAACATTTTTTGACAAATCCTTCAGAATCACCTCCACAGCCTTCACCACTGCTTCTGATGATGCAAAATGTCTCCCACGAAAGTGTTTTTTTAATCTGAGGAAAAGGTAAAAGTCACACGGGGTTAAATGTGGACTCTAGGGAAGGTCAGGGAAATACTTCACATTTATTTTTGTGAAATATTCTTCAACAACATTTGCGATACATGAACATTTATTGTTGTGGTGCAGCGTCTAGTTTGTTGCACGAAAATCTTATGTGTGATATGAGCTTGCAGAATTTTTAGGACATCTCTGTAGTATTGCCCAGTTGCAATTGTCTGTGCAGTTGGAACAGGTTGGTAAACCATTCTTATATATAATTGAGATGAGATGACTTTCCCAGCTGAATCAACCTCTTTAGTGCTTTGCTTTTCTGTTTGCTCTCAGTATCCAAATGATGTAGCCAAGTTTCATCAGCAGTGATTACCTTTGAAATTAACTCCGCATCTTCCTGTAACATCATCTTCAAATGCATGCAAATATGCACGCGAATATCCTTTTGTTCGGGAATGTAGTCTTGGAACCTACTGTGTCCAAGCACGTCTCGTGTGAAACTTTTCAGTTATCAATGTTTGGGTGACACCCAGTGAAATTTTAAAAAATTCTGAAAGTTCTTAAAGTTATTAGACGATAATATCTCGGTACGAAACGTTTTCTTCTGTTAAAGCACAAACTGGAGCAGCTGGTCCACCTTATTTTGAAATTGAACATTTTAAACCAACTTCGAGCTGTGGTATAGGGAAAAGTCTTCATAGACCTCAACTGAAGTCTTTGAGAAGAAAGCAAAATTTTGGAGCAGCACATTGTTGGTCGCTTGTCACCTTCATTTTCTTGTAGTTGTTCTTACACAACTCTCAAAGGCATGAACCGGAAGTAACAACAATGAACTAGTACCATATGTACATAACGCATTAAGCTAACAAAATATTATAAAGTTAAATTTCCAGCGGTATTAACAAGGTGTGCGTGGGGATGATTTATGGTAAGAGAATTAATTTAATTGATTGGCTCTCAGGGATAATGTTGTTCCTTTCCCGACGATATTATGACCGCCGACTTATAGTTTTGTTCGACTAAACTCTTCTGCTGGATATTTTATAGTCTTCTTGATATCATAGGGGAAGGAAGAGGAAATGAACCAAGTGGTTGACAAGATATGCTGTGAACAATTTATTGTCAAAGTTTGTTTCACTAACGAGACACCGTTACTCCTTGGAGAATTTCTTGTTACATTGCACTATGGCGATTATATAATGACGCCCTGACGTACTTTGATAATTCCAAAACTTCCTACTGTTCACTCAATGAAATTGATGTTGATGCAATGCTAAACTTGACTATTGAAACTTGTAACAGGCCGCTGGTTCCGCAATAACAAACAATCGCTATCTTCGAGGTGGCTACTGCTGAACTGAGAAGCTACCTCTGACTAAGAATCGCAAAAACTGGTTAAAGACTGGTCCTGATTCGAGGTTTACACTCGTTGCTCTGAATAAACGGGCATTTCCTTTATAGTAAGTTTTCTCTCTCCCATTTTATTTCATTCGTTAATTCTGTTACAGGGTCGAAAGTTCCAGGGCGAGGCAGGTCTGTGCGACGTGACGGGGGTTTACGCTTTGGAAAGTTTTCTGCCTCGGCGTCTCCCGAACTTCTTGCGGAATAGGGCTCCGCTAGCTTCGGAGTATTCTGTCTGTAAACATGTTAGGACACCTATCTATATCCATATATCACCACTCGTGGATTCTTGGTGCCCTTTGTCTCCCTCAACTCATTCCTTCCTCTCGGAGTTGTCCCCTCTCTGGTGGCGTAGGAACAAAAGTTAATCGAACAAGGTTGAAGCATCGAAATATTCTCCTCCTCCCAACAATCAAATTCAAACAGAGTGATATCAAATTATTAAGTCTTCCATATACTTAAATTTTAAAGCACATATACTGGTATCATGCCATAATAAAATCGGGGTCACGTTAAAGAATGAGCTATGGTCTCTATGGTGAAGTGACATATTTGTACTGGGCCCCAGAGAACGCAGGTTAAAGGAGTGTATTAGTTTTATATTCAATTAATCTTATAATAGTAACATGATTTAACAGATAAACGATAAAAACATACAAATCCCATATGTAGATGTGTTTTTACTCATCCGTACTATTAGCTTTGTTATATTACTACATTCCTTAAGAATATCGTTGTAAAATTGTTTTAAATTGTGCATTTATCAAGAGATGCTGCCGAAAAAAAATTATTACAAATAAGAAAAAAAAATTATAAACATACATTAAGTATCGTTTAAGATGGAGTCAATAAATGAATTATGGCACACAAAGTATTTTAGTAAAAAATTCATGTTTTGTTAATGCTAACTAGATCAACATAAATCAGAACTGTCAGAAAAATATGAAAAACTTACACAAAAGGTTAAATATCTGTGAAATACTTGAATAAATTACGTTTCTGTTGGCAAGATCATGTTTATGCACTAATCTATTTATAGAATTGGCGTTAACTGTATGCAGACACTTCTTCGGCACAAGTGTTAAAATGTTTACATTGTTAATCTATGTAATTCATTAAAAGAATCCCGACGTGTTATTAAAGCTTACTACTAAAGACATTAACCGGCGCAATGACCTTTATTTCCATTAGCGCATACTTAAAATGCAAAGAGCGGTTAGGACATGGCAAATATGAACACAAACAGAAGGAACGTGCTTGATATTGCGCAGTTCCCTACCCGCATCTTCATGTAATTGGCAATAACAACATATCAACATGACGTAAAAATGATTCAACTTGACAACGAGATGCAAAGAGAAGGAGAGAAAAACTGTACACGTGCGGTTTGGGTCTTCTAGTAATTGTTTCCACGTGGAGTGGCCATCATCCATTACCAAGGCTCCAATGGTACCATCTGCAGTCTTGTCGCCTTTCTGAACTACAGAGGTGCAGTTACCAACCGCTTAGATATCTGGGATAAAAATATTGTAGAAAACTGTTATAATTAGCCAATCGAAATAGATACAGAGTGCACTTCCATTATTACGTAAATGTTATAGTTTCTCAAGGTATAGATGTAATGTGCTATCTTACATCAAGTATGCATTGTTTAACTCAGTAAAAAGTGACAAAACTGGAGATCATTTAACTCAACACTTAACTTATCAAACTCTTAATATTAACACTTTTTACTTTTTTTAACTCCTAGATGGCTGTACAAGCATCAATAATGCGTGGCTACATATTTTCTAATGTTGGAATTTTTTGATAGACAGCATCCCTTGACTGCTTTCCAAAGAAAAAAGTCTAGTAGCGCGAGGTCCGGGGATCGGGCAGGCCAACCACCTGGTAGATATGCAAAAGGTTAGGTGTGCAGTTACTGAAAAAATGGAACTGTTTAATGCCTTGGCTGTACCAATTACTTAACCTTATAGGTAGGTGATACTGTAGTGGAGTTCTGAGTTTTGTTTACGCTTTCCGATTAATGTAAGCTTAGGTCACCCGAGAGGGAGGAGGTAGTGAAATGGTCTTGCTCTAGGCGTCCTTCATCCACAGAGTGCCAATGGTCACCATTTTGAACATGAGATGTAAATGGTTTCTTGCAGGTAGTGGTCGTAACTCAGTGCTAAAGATCATTTTACTTTTGCATTGTGATAAGTAATATACACAGTACAATAACATGATCGATGTACATTCCATCCTGTTGTATTCCTCAATGTTTGTTTATTGATCGTTATGAAATGTTTAAATGTACCTTGAAGAGGCTAGATGATTTAATTAAACAAATACTCTGTAGTGCTATTAAATAAAAGAAATCAAGAATTATTTATCATTTCCATTTTCCTGTTTTTTCGACTAAAATATGTGATAAATTTCTGAATAGCTCTTTGGGAGGATAAATGTATTCTTGAATAAAATGTACACGATGACATTTAAAAAAAAACGAAGCTCTGTCACGTATCTTTCACATTGTTGGAGATACAAAAAAGTGTACTTTCAGCAAGACCTCTGCCATGACGTTAAAAAATTTTGTTTGAAACACTTTTTCATTTGTTGCATCAGAAACAAGTTATATGGGGAGCAATATAAATGGGATGCCCTGTTTATTTTTATTATGAATCATATTTAGAATAACAAAAGTCTGCTATTACATTTGGCAGAGAATTTTGTCATAGGAATACACTGTAAGAGAATTTTCGTTGTACTAGTTTACTGTACTTTTAAATAGTTTACGAATATGTTTTATTATAATTATTCATTGTAATTAGATATCGTTTCTTTAAGAAATTCACGTTTATATAACCGTTTATAATCTGCTTAAATATAAGACTATCTTTTTATTTTTAAATTTAAAAATGATCAAGATTAACATCTATGCATTATGCTATTTTATCTGACTTTTTTGTTATTTATCATTCCTATTTTTTAAAATATTACTTGCATTGTGAATGCATGTATTGAGTTCATAATTTACATTTTAAAACATCACAGATAAAAATCAGAAATTAACCCTCAATAAAATAAAATTAATGAAAATGCAACTTTATGTTTATACAGTATTAAAAAGCAGTCCATTAAACAAATGTAAGATATTAAAAAACAATTATACGTAATTTATTAAACTGCCTTACTATAGGATAAAATGACAATGATTTAAGACAAGATTTTTATAATAATGATGAGAATTTATTATTATGTTGCATTATTATTATTATTATTATTATTATTATTATTATTATTATTATTATTTAGAGTAAGTAGACCTCCATTACGACTGGTATCGCTCTTAATTTATCTATTTAAATGAATGAATAATAATATAAAATGGTAATGTATGAACAGAGGTAACAGAAATAAATAAATTTTTTTGTAATACACGTAAAGCTGTCTCGAAGATAACAGACATAAAAGCACAGATGGCGCCCTGATTCATAAGCTAATTATTTATGCTCACATAAAACTGTCCATAAAAATGAATTAGTTTTCCTCTCTCCGTCGTAAAACACAAGCAAAGCATGAAAGTCTTTCCTGGCATTTAATACGAGAGAACTCCACAAACGTCTAGAAATTGATTTTAGCAATGAGTGATTATTCCTGTGACATAATAACAAATAGCGTGCAGGTGATTAGCCCCCAGCTTTGATGAAAGTTTTATGTTGTAATGAAAGCACGAACAAAGGTATACAGATAAAACGAGAAGATTTAGTTGCTCCACAGAAGCCTTTTGCAGATTTATGAACAGGTTTCCGCCATAAATTGCACTTTGTGTTATCCTGATTATTACATGCAACATCATTTCCTTTTTAAATAACGGTGTTAATTTTAAGACTAGATTTATTTGCTTAGCGCTCTGAAGAAATAGTAATTAATATTAATATGCATGGCAATTTAGCGGAAAAGGATCTGGAATCTAATCAATATTAAACATTTTGAATCAATCATAAATTAACGATTCTTCCTTTGAATGAGGTTAATTCATTCATTAAGTTATTCTTAACAACTTTAGAGTTATAGGACTGATCTTAAAATGTTTTAATATTTTAATTAATTTTTAATTTATGGAGAGTTGATCTTATAAATATGTGAAATTTATTTTATTAATGGTGTTAAACAGTATCAAATCACAATCATTTTTGGGATGTCTCGTGGAGCTCTATATGCAATATAAAAATTGCATTACATTAATTATATAAAAATATAAATTTATCCGATATAATGAACGAGAAACGAATTCCAAAAAATCCAATTACAACATCCCAAAATGTGTATAAAACAACCACAATGTATGTACATATAATATAAATGAAAAATAAAAATAAAGTAATACTATTAACAATGTAACACATTAACAGTAATAATAAAAGTAGATAAGGATAAAACACTTAGATAAAGTCACAGTTGAAATTGCTATATTTCGAACTCCAGTATTTCAAGTGTGACTTGAAATACTGGAGTATTTTAAGCGTGACTTTAAGTGTTTTATCCTTATCTACTTTTATTATTACTGTTAATTTATATGTACGTATAAATGTATAAAAGACGGATTAGAAGAAACATACGATAAAGAATAAATAAAGAATGCATTGGACTTTCCCAATGTCACTGGTGTTACTTAATACTAATATTCACAATGTAATAGAGCCAAATTTGGGAACATTTTCATCTTAAACAAGTTTTATTCGATGATGATCAAGCGCTAATTACAACCAATGATATGCAACGAGCATATTTGTGGAGTTTGCTTTAAAAAAACAAGCAAACAAACAAAACAGACAAGGCCATCAATCCTGATTTTGCAAGAAGTGGGAAAAAATAAACAATAAAAAATTAAAATAAAATCCAATTACCCTCGCATCAGTAATTTGAATTTGTTTTTTATTGTATTGAAGGGCTTCCTATAAATCACATTCTGTTTTACTTAAAATCCCTTAAGCTATCGTAAAGAACCTGCAAAACTTATTCAATTTTCATTGACAGTGTAGGACTTGTTCAAAATTTGTTGCCAAATATTTGGACGTGTTCAGTTTAGATTGAAAATAACAAAGAATTAAATCGTGTCATTCAAGTTTATTTAAATACGTATAACTTTGTTGAAATATCCATCGTTCGGGCTTTCCAGGTACTAATGTTATTGTTGCAGGTTGCATTATATTTTTAAATATTGAAACAATTAGAAGTGTTATTACTCATAAAATGTATAGTCCTATATTAGATTTAATCTGACACGTTACCACGCAAAACTACCTCATGTTTGGTACGGTCACATGGCGTTTCGGTCTTAAAGCAGCCGTAATATTCATTAAAAAGGCATTCCAAGTACAGAGCTGTTCAAGACGGAAAAAAAAAAAAAAAAAAAAAAACACAGGTTCAGGTGTATGCCGCTCACCTGAAAAGCGCATTGGATAAGGGTAGGTTACCGATCTTTATGGAGAAGTGTTCAACAAAAAGTGTTTAATTTTGATTAAAAAAAATTACATTGAAATGCATATACAGATCTTGGTTGGTATTGAAAACATTTTATCTTTCATGTTTCCAGTAAACATGTTCAGTTTTGACCAACTATTTTATTCTAACGGTGTTTCAAAAATGACAGTAAATAAATTACGGGCTAGAAGTGCAAGTTAAAAGAAGCAAAAACGTTCCCATAAACATGAGATCTGCAAATTATTCTTCTACGAGATAATGACATTAATTTTGTTGGTTGGGGCTGAACAGAGCACCTGGATACTGTAAACCATAACATACATGCCGCGTACGCATTTCACACTTTCCTTTACCATTCCCCTCACTGAGCCTTAAAAATAAACAATCAATTGTTCTATAGTTGCTATGTGTATTGCGAATGAAGATTGTGTATTTATCGTGGTTTTATGAAACATGAAACAGCAGTAGACTACGTGGAAATCACTTCATGTACGGTAAAGCCAACGTTTATGTACAGAATACTTTCCCAAAAGAGGGCAGCCCGAACTTTCACTAGGATACATTAACGCCTTTGAAAAACTGAGACATTTACAAACCAAAGACAACTGGGTAGATAGAGATCCATAGCACCTGATGTAGAAGAAAGGGTGTTAGAATTGTAGATGTAAGTCTAGCAACTTCGACTAAGAAGGTTGTTATGCCAGCAGTGCAAGCAGTGTGTGGCAAATCTTACACCGGGAATTACTGTACCCATAACATATCCAGCGCGTACAAGGTCTCAAAAACATAAGACTTCCTTCCCAGAGTGACTTCCTGCCTACAGCTAGAACTACAGAACTTCCTACACCCAATAATACGTCGAAGAATCAACCTATATTGCGCCAGCCTAGGTATTTCTATTCGTTATTAAAAATGTACGACAACATTACAGAATCGTTTTAGTGATGTTATGTATACATATATATCCTTTTAATGGTTTATATAAATATATATATATATATGAACTAAGTTTAATTACTTAAAAATACACTCAATAAAATCCAGGTCAATGTAATATAGTAGCTTATTAACAAAATAGGGATTAAAAACAGAATTTTCAAGATAACTTTTAAATTACCGGATAAAAAAAGTAAAATGGCTATAGCCCTAAAGCATTAAGAGTATCATACAGTGGCGAAGCATGGCTTTTTCTATAGGGTAGACTTAGTCAAAGTGTATCGAAATTAATGTTTAAAATTGAGGCGTTGAGACTGTGATGATTCAAGTGTCAATAAAAGTTAATACATAAGAGCTGGAGCTGCCACTGAACCAAGCTCTTGGATACTGATTATGTATGTGAGGGCTAATTCCAACAGAAGCTGGGACAATTTTATTTTATTTATAAATAAAGAGCCAACACACTAATTTTGGATAGGCTCATTCTTGCAGCTTTAATGGCTTCGTCCCTGTATGATAGTGAAATCCGTAGAACTGTCTGCAGTAATATCATAGATATTTTATTTAGATTTCTTGGTTTAAAGTCCAAACTTCTTCTTAAGGGTAAAAGGCCATCCGTGTAATGTTAATTTACCAACTTCAGTTCCCATTTTCTCAAGGACTATTAAAGCTAATAAAGTGAAACTTTTACAGCATACAGATACACTAATTTAAATTTTTTCTCTATTTTCACTACTATATCATGATTCTGAACCAAATTATAATGTTTTCAATTGTTTGCTAATTGTTCCCCAACATTTTATTTTTTATATTGTCACATTTTTTCCCAACTC
This sequence comes from Metallyticus violacea, assembly GCA_030762175.1. Classification (NCBI taxonomy): domain Eukaryota; kingdom Metazoa; phylum Arthropoda; class Insecta; order Mantodea; family Metallyticidae; genus Metallyticus; species Metallyticus violacea. Next base: position 73,352,908 of record CM060833.1, read on the forward strand.
TACCTTAACAGACCCACATCATCCCAATATTATCATGAATAAGTGATAAAAGTTTCAAAGTGATGGCTTATATACATATCCTAAAAAAAATGGGAAACTTATGCTTAAGATGTAGCTTTTCAATAATTGCAACCAAAAATGTATTTACAGAATTAACTTTTTGAGGCAGTCACTAGTAAAACCTCAAACATTGTAAAACAACAAAGAATGATGATTATTCGATAATAACACACTAGGTTGTCCCAATAATTACATGTAAACCGTGAAATTCTGGATGTCATGGAAACAAATGCTGCAAGTTTATGAAATACAACTTTTTCTATCATTCAAGACAAACCACATCCTTCTAGAGCAAATAGCTTCTGAGATATAGACTTTTAACTGTAGAAATGCTCGCGAAGTAATAAAAAAAAACTTCTGCAGTGACACAATTAAACCTTTATTAAAAATATTTATAACCAAGGAAAACTAATGAAAAACATAAAAATAAACAGCATTTTTCAAATATTAAAATAGTACAGAAAACAAATAATGTTTTGACACCCTCCCTTGCCCGTTAATACTTTCCTCAAATATAATTAGTTACAACGTACCTTAAAGTAAATGTCCATATTGAAAACGGACACATTTTGTAGAGTAGAGGAAATAATACCAATGGTTAAGGTTTGAGGTTCCACATACTTCTCTGAGCGAGGTAATTGTTTATTGCTATTACCAGCTTCTGATGTCACTGATCCGCTGGCATTGTCATATGGATAACATGCACTCTCATCTCATATTACTTACTACTTGACGAAAGTGATTGTATCAGTTCATCATAATTAATGCAATTTTTCCCCTTCACGCTCAGTTACTGTCAGAACTTGCCTGATAACAAAATCTATTTGAAATCTAATCCGAGCCGAATTTTCATTGACTTGCTATTGAACATTCCTCTAAGCTAAAAAAAGCATATATACACATATAAAATAAATAAAATGCACGGCTAAAAACCAAAATTTTTAGTAATAACCCGTTTTTGTGAGCCAAGAAATTCACAGGCAAATTTATTTGTTCTTAACAACATTTTGAAATTATTTTTGAAGTTATATTTTTTTCTGATACTCCAAATCATTAATATAGTTTTTGGCAAATTTTCTTATATCTTTTACCAATTCCTTTACCAAAGTTCTGTTCAGTGAGAGCAAACTTCCGTGAATGTAATCTATAATGTTGAAGTCTAGGAAACAGATATGAAGATGAGTATACAATAGCACATTTATTTTGATCTGGACCAGCATCCTGCAGATATACAAGTATTGAACTATACTAGGGGAGAAATTAGTTTGTGATTGAGTTTCTGCTGCCACGTGCCCGCGCCAGTACGCTGCTGCCATATACAGTCACCCACTATCCGTCTTCAACGGCTGCATTCAAAGATAAACTTCATCGTACTCCTCTACGATTTAAAGCATATTTTACACTGCATATTTATTCTTGGTAAAGTATTTATTTTTCCATATATGACTAAAACTCACATGTCCTTACATAACTGAACATTTTATCTTAAATATTTTCCATTTTTAATATATATTTTCACAAAGTTAGTAATGGTAGCAAATTTGCTTTAACTACAGCAGAACCTACACAGTGTCATCTAGCGGCAGAAATCATAGGCTGAACTTGGATGTTTTGGCGCGAAGGAGTAGCATGTATGAAGACGACAGGTACATGTAGAAAAACGTGCACTTTTGATCATAAAACCCAACAGAACCACTTTTTCTTAATGAATGGTATAAAGCACAACCACTAATCTAAACAAGACACTTGTTTACGAAAAATTAGATTGCACGCACTTGCTTCGGGTAATTTTAAACTTGCTAACCCCGTAATTGTTGCAACCTCGACGATGCCATATCTTTGACGATAATGTGTTTTTGTTACGGGATCGGACGAGCCTCTAGCCAGCTGAGTCGCCGGCATAAACACGACCCCAGTGTCAATCACAAAGTAATTTCTCTCCTACTATTGAGGAGTTATTATTATTTGGGAAAAACTACATGAATCTATTAGGAAGAATGTCAATTATTTCATGCTTTTACTCAGTAAAGAACTTTAAATCAGGTAAAAGGATACTTTTTCGCAATTTAGTTTTGTAGGCAAGAGCCCTTTACTTGTATCACTTGTTTTGAGAATTAGAAATACGCAATTAGGTAATTTTCTCCATCTGTTTGAATGTTTTTCCCAAAATGTCAGTATTCAACACAGTTGGTTTGATGTTTTCAGTGTTCTTATAATTAATTTTGCTGAATTTTAAGGTTATATATTTAAATAATTGTACATCACACGTTGGCTCTTACGCGCAGCATAAAAAATAACAGGACTGAATTTTGTCTTGTTTATGTGCGCTCTAATGATCCTCAATTGCTGTTAGAATTCTTACTTGATAAGAGGGAGGCATTCTTTAAGGGCGAGCTTCTGATATCCATCATTAGCGGTACACGTTCACTTTAAACCCAGAAATAGTACATAAGTCTACAAGCTATCGAGAACGAATGCTTTTGGGTAACATACACGATTTCAGAAAGATGAAGACAACTTGCTGATGCTCCACGTTTTGGAAAATTGAGGTGAAAGCGAATGGGAACGTTACTAAAGCAATAACGTGCGAAAATCTTTACTTAACTGTTGCAAAGAATGCAGGCATAATAAACATTTGCTACGAACATGTTGAAGATACACCACAGGAATGTTGCTTCAAACTGAGTGCTCATCGAAGGCGTTTGACACAAGTAAGTATAAGTACTGAGACATCACAGGTGGCGGACACTGATGATGCATGAGATAAACTGATAAATTGGGAAAGAATTTTTTTAAAGGAAGGAAGCGTTCCAAATCTAAGTATAGGATACCTTCCTGGCATTTGATATTAATGAGAACTGAGGGAAACCTGGAAAAACCATGTCAGGGAGGACGGCCCTGGTGGGAAACGAACCCCAGACCTCCTGCTCACAAGTCCGCGTCTTAACGACCTCAAACCCCCCGTGGCACTAAGTATTGCAGCGATTCACCTGGATGTTGCACCTTGTGAGGTTTATTTGTTTTTAATTTAGAACTTTTTATATGCAATAGTAAAGGTGTTTTCAATTTTGATTAAGTCGGACTTGGTAGCGTAGAGGTAACCATACTTGCCTCGTAAACCCCAGATCGCGGGTTCAGTCCCTGCCAGGGTCAATGGATATTTTCGGGCATAAAAATCCTAATTACGACTTTCTTCGGAAGAGAAGTAAAGCCGTGGGTCCCATGTCGTACATTTACGGCATGAAAAAACCCTCAAACCTGAAAGAAGAGGCCTATGATCAAAATTTATCGGCCGTTTCACGCTCTGAATTGAAAGGGATACTGATGATCTGAGATGTTAAAGCGCGTCCATAAATAAAATTAAAAAAAATATTAAGAAAGACCGTGAACGTCATTTTCAATCAAACAGTGAAATAACAATAATGTTTCAGGAGTGTCAAAGAAGGGTTTCAATGAATGTTTTGAAAAGTGTAAAAATAAATAAATAAACAAAAACACAATCCTGAGCAATGCTATTAGTTGCGTTATTTTATGGAACCTCGTTGTAAAATATATCTATATACACACTTGTAGAAAAACCAAGTAAAGATGCTTCATCAACGTGTAGACTTGGTGGAAGTTTTATTGTCTAGAGTTTCGCAATTTTAATTTTTAATCCTTTTTTATTATTAAATGCAAAGCAGTGGTTAGAGTTTTAAGCCATTAAATGTGAAACTCTTTGAGTTAGATTAAACCCTTAAACATCCCTTTCCCTTTTTCTTCCAGATTTTCTCTTTAATGTCAGAATTGTTAGCAGTGTCTGTACACAGAACCCTTTTCGCACCAATGCATGTATGTATGAATTTGGCTTTGGGATTTTCAATTAGCATTAAAATGACAAACTACAATTTGCCATAAAGAATGCCAACAACTTCCCCAAACTTGCTCGTTGCAGTTTCCCGCCGTTACTCTAAATGGGAGCGTTAGGTTTTCCTAAACGGCCTTCAGTTCAAAACCATAAGACCATATTCTGGTTGTATTTATATTGTAATCCTGCCGGCCCTCCCTCAACGCTGAAATACGGTTATGAATATTGTGCTAATTAAGCTCCAGAGCAGCTGTGCTCCTGCAGGAAGTGACGTGGTTACGTAAGGCAGCGCCTTTGTTCGGCGGTTCTGCCAACTAATAGTCGATAACTCAAGAGGGAAATGATCGTGGAGGATGACTGTTATTGTGCGAGGTGAGGATTCCGACTCTGGGAACGAGTTGAGGAGTAATAGCTGGGGGTGTGGACCTCAACGTCGTCCATGTTTGCACAGCAGCGTCAGCTGGCTGTATTGATGGTGACGAAGATTCCACAGCAACGGACACGTTGACAAGCTGAATACAAAACTGTACATAAAATAGAGAACTTGTGAAAAAAAAGTGAGAGATAAATAGGATATGACAATAAAAGATGGTCAAGATGTGGAAGAGAGTTGAGCTCACAAATGAAACCAATTGTGAAAATACAAATAGTATGCAAGTAATCTTCTAGATATTTATGAAAAAAGTAATTTTAGACAGCCATTGGCAAAAGAATCTTTTAACAAACTTTTGGCATTAGAGCCAACATTTTAAAAGCGATTCCCCCCCACACACACACACACACAAGACTAAGGTTTGGAATCACAGTCAAATAGGAAAAAATGAGAGAGAAACTGTGAAACCTGGGCCATACGTAATCAAATGTTAAAAATAAAATCTCTGCAACGAGAGTTCTTCAAGGTAATGGGCACAGATTCTCAATGTCACTGCATAATGGTTTTCCCGTGGTCTCCAATCAATGGAATGTGTAGCACCTAAGATCTTGCACCTCCCTTTTTTGCACGAAGTATTTTTGGAGCCATGAGAATGTCTTAAGTATTATTATATCTGTATTATCCCTGACTTGACCTTCTAAACTGTTTTCCGTGCTCCCGAAAGTTGGAAATGACTAATTGAGCGGCAAAAAGTGAATCTATTGCAGCATGCAATGGTACTTGGGGTAGTGGTAAAGGTATGGCCACAGATATTTTTCAGGTTATTCGGAGGAATGAAGGTGTCCATTAAGATGATTTGAAAAACACCGAGAATGGTGTTAGGTGGTGTATGTTTGAGAACAGAAATAAAAAGCTGGTTTCCTGGTAAGATAGCAATATCTATCATTGGATAATCCGGTGCCCAGAAAATCCTGTTGTATATTATTGCTATACTTGCACCATATATCCCTTTAAAAATCTAAACTCAAAACAATGACTTAAAAAGCCAATAGAAAAACAAACAAGTAATAAATAAGAAAAGGAGCATGGAAAATTAAATTATAATTCAAGAGTAAATAGACAAAAAATAGGAGGGGGACTTTAAACTATTGAGATCCTTTTCAGCATACCCAGGTGTGAACACAAAGTCAGAATAACAAAACAGTGGCGAAAAGCAAAGATACGCGAAGCCGTCGTTTTCACTGTGATCTGCATGGAAATTGGGTGCGCTTTACATAAAGGGGAGCAGTGAAACGAGTTCTGATTGGTACTCTGTGTATGTGTGTTTTTTTTTTTGTTTTGCATTATTTAACCGCCTGAATTGAGAGTTAACAAATTCGAGATCTCATTCAAACAGGTTCTCTGTCACAGGACTAAACAAACAATAAATAACAAAAAAAAGCGAGTCCAATGGCTGACATTAGGAAATTACTGCAATTTTCAGGACAGTCTCTCAGTTTTGCATTCACATCCCTAGTGCGGACTTTCAATGGAACCCAAAAAAGGGTTGGGGAGGGGATAGGATATTTAATAATCGAGGTTGTTGACCGCTGCGGGGCACCCCTATGCTACTTATTACTTGCCATTACCTGCACACAAAGCGGGCCGAACCCTTTTCATTTCTCGCTGACCACTGTGATGTACCTCTGTCTTGCAAGAGTGGCCTAACTGCAATGAATTTCCTTTTCATTTATAACGTTTTCATTTATTTTATCTGATTTTGTTCCGTTAACAGCTCTCTTAAAGTGGCATATTGATTATATAATTGACAATTTAATAAGTCTATATGCAGTGAGGTTATTTGAGTTTCGGGCCATTTGAGCGCAGCTTTTTACTGGAGAATTCCAGCTGCGCCGAAAGCTAGTATTTTTATTTCAGCATTTATATTTTTACTGTAAGTATAAGGTGACACTGTTTTAACACCAATAAGCACTAGCATGTGTTATAACGGATGTTATAACACATGCTAGTGTCACATGATGCTGTCAGCGCCAATATATTGCCGGTGTCTGGACAAAAAATATCCATATTCCACGTAACAACGCGGTGGTTCGGAACACGTCATTTATCTCTCTTACCTTTTCAACAATTTGTCAAACGGTATCTCTACCTGGAACGTAATTGTCAGATTTTTTTGGAAATAACCTTAGCAATTTTGTAAAAAAAAAAAAAAAAAAAAAAAAAAAAAAAAAAAAAAAAAAATTATATGCATATGTATGGCACATAAAAACCCAAGATTAAAGAGCCGAGTAACTCTAACTACAAGCTGTACCTGCACATCCATTTACGGCCTTGGAAGACTGGCTTTTCCTAGTAGGCAGTCGCGCTCTGCAAACCCGTAATTCAAATAGCATCAATGTGGTATATGTACTATCGCGCTTTTTGCAGAAAAAATTGGTGATTTTTTAACCGACGTCCGAGAGCTGTGATGGGGTGTTACAAGAAAGTCAACATTATTGTAAAAATGCTAAGAAAGAAGGTGGCAGCTTTCGTTTCACAGCTTATGGCGTTAATAATTCCAGAACAGTAAACATGTCATATATAAGTAGAGAGAATCGAAAATATGTTACTGCTTTCGTGTTTATCTTCCATTCCTAAGGTACTATCTAGCACCTAATTAAACATTTGCTTGTACGTTTAAGTTATATGCATGTACTTACTTTCACTATTATATAACCATATCACAACAGCTGTGAATGACTTCGACAGAAGGAACTAAGCAGAAAAAATTCTCTACGACCAGCACAAAACACTAAACATTTAAATATATTACAAAGTATTTCTACCTAATGTGAGAGAAAAAACAAATTAATTAAAATCTGTTCCCACAAGGAGACAGGCTTCTGCAGTATCTAAAAAGATCTTGTGTTCACTTTTGAGAAGCAAATGCTAAAAATCCAGCAACTGCACTTTGAAACCACAAGTTATTGTTTTCTACAGTCGCACTAAAAATTATGTACAACAGATATTTACATCAAAGTTATCGCAGTGTTAAACGTATATAGTGATAATATAAAGCGTGACAAAAATTCAAATTATTAAATAAATTAAGTAACATAGTACCCAAATTTATCCGATTTAAAGCCAGTTTTAATAATCATTCATTTTCAAAAAATAGACAAAATATAAGATAGAAGAACGCCAAATAAAAGTATGCTTCATTCGTACTCTATAACCTTTCGTAGTATGATGTACATTTACAGTGCGAACATTCACTCGGTACAGGCTGATTTGTAAGGTTTACAATATATAGTAATTGTTTAATTAAAGCAATAAGTTTTTCTTTTTTCCTCCAGCCTATAACACGTGGTTAAGTCTTTCCGAAGTAAAATGAGAGGAAAAGTTGAGGCTGGCTGGCAAATTAAAAAACCCTCGTCACTAATGACATATTGAGGAAAAGATTTTGCATACGTACTGTGCATTAGATTTTAAAGTAGAAGAAACTAAATGCAGTGTTTTTCTTGTGCTTAGTATTTGCCGAATGGGCAGTATTAAACATATTTTTGAAATTAATGGAAATTGTGTCTTGAGTGTACATGACAATGGACTTTAGGTTCTTTTCTTAATATGTATATGTCGGTCCTGATGATGTAGTGGTAACCATACTTGCCTCCTAAACCCAAGGGAATTTTTGGGCATAAAAATCCTAAGTATGGATTCCTTCGGAAGGGAAGTAAAGTCGTGGGTCCCTGTCCTACATTTACGGCACGAAAAAGAACTTCAAGTCTGAAAGAAGAGGCCCCTTAGCCAAATTTGTTGGTCGTTTCACGCCCTGAATTGAATGGGGCACTGATGACCTGAGTTGTTAAAGAGCATGCGCAAATAAACAAGTCATAATATATATTATGTTTCTGATGTTTTCGTCTCTAGTTTAAAGTGTGCTTTAATGATTTATCATGTGCTAACTTTCTCCCAGTGATTTTGGAAACATTATAAACGTTTTATAGCATTCCTTTGCAATCAAATCAAAACATTTTTGATAGCAAATGTGCTATTTGCTTTGTAAATTGCCGTTCAAGGCCTTCGTTTAGGCTCATACAGTTAATATATACTCGGCTGTCTTGTAGCAAAGATGCCATTTGTAGCTTTTTATGAACATTTACCAAGACGATCATCTTATAAACTATAAATTGTATTACTTTTTCAATTAAAACTTAGCAAGGTAAATAACTGCAAGCGGAATGACGAAAAGCGCTTGCAGTTATTATACAATCAATGCTGAAAGTGCATGAAAAGCATTACACATAACAAAAGGATATTAATAATTTACTTCCTTCCATTTGGATTTGAATTGTTTTTGCGGAAACAAAAAAGTATTTGCTCTCTTAAGTCCATATAATACTGTGCTTTTAATATGCCCTTTTTTAACGTCCGGTAATGTTTAATTGCAGGTACAATAAACGTACGTGTTTCTGCCCTTCCTCCAATTTACCTTAACTTCATCTTTCCGTAAACGTTAGAGTAAACATCAGAGTTAAGCTTGTTTAAATCGGCGCGGGTACTTAAACTTTTCGTTAACTCAGTAATGAAATTCTAATTTTCGAACACAAATAGACCCACGTAATATTTCTAGATGAATTTACATCAAAACACTTCGATTTATGGGAAACAAAATCCAAAGAAAGAATTTTTAGGATCTGTTTATCCATCCATGAAAGCTTTACCCTAAAATGATAAGAAGACGTACAAATATGAGTAACTAAACAATGTGACTTCAGGAAATGTAGCGTGTGTTCAGATTGTTTTTTACATTAAAAGAGATAAATGAATAAATAAGAGAAGTTACTTTGTAGACTCATTTTTATCAATTACCATAAAATCTCGATAGGGAATAATGGAATATAATGAGAGACTTGGATTTCCTGAACAAAATTTGTGCAATAATACTGAAATTACTGACATTATAACTGATAAGACGTTTAGTTATAGTTATATGTATCGTTGCGGCTACCAAATATTGGCCAGATAACTAGAAAATGATTTTAAATTTAGTGACATTGTTTTAAACATTTTGTTATTTGCCGACTATCAAATTATATTAGCTACCTCAAGAGGTTGAATTACAAAAAGAAGTAAATGAACTGAACAAAATAATATAGACTTGAAAATATCTAATATTGAAACTAAAGTAAATGGTTTACAAGGAGATACAACATTATAGGTAAACAATTACCATTAATGGTAAAATAACAGAAGAGGTTTCTGGTTTTAATTATTTGGGTTGCAACATATGTTACTGGAAACTGATACAAATTGAAAATTAAATTTCAATGGATATGGGTACCAAATTCAAATTAAATGTTATAAAGCATTGGGGGTACCAACTTTGACAAATGGTGCAGAAAACTGGAATCAGAGCAGAAGAGAAAAACGAAAAATTGAATCTGAAGTAATGACATTTTTAGCATCCACTAGCTGGACATTCTCTTAGATACTAGGTAAAAAATAATGATTAGATGTAAACTTAAACATTTAACATCTTTGAAAAAATAGATCAACAGAAACTAAGGTTTCAACATGATAAAAGAACGAAAAGTCACTACAACCAAAAAAACCACACAGATGTTAAGACCAATATATGTCATTATAATTTCATCTGAAAATGGAATAAATTATGAGGCCTAGATCCTTGAAGTAAAAGAAAAAGATGATCTGGTCATTCATTACTACAGTTAGAGCGACTTTACACAATACAGAGCATGAAAAACAAAACATAAATTATTCTTTTTACGCCAAATTGTTTATTGCGCCTAAATTTGTTATATTTTTTGGTTTAATTATCTTTTAATTTTGGCATTAAGTTCCCTTCCTTATAGCATCTATATAGTACATTAAGAATTACAATTTATAATCATTAAATGTAAATTGTAACAATAAATTTCATAAAAGCGTTGGCTGATATCAGTTTCACTCTCCTCGCCCACATTCTTCGTGCGGATTTTACTTTTCCGAGGAGTGTTACGATTAAAGTTAGGTTCAAGGTCAGTTTTTGTCTTTTACAGTTGCAATTGGAATCTATTGTTTTACTTTGTTATGCAGAATCAACTTAACCTCTCGATTAAACATTTAAAGACGATGAAAAAAAAAAAAAAAGGAAAGAAAATAATGTACAACTTCCTATCGAGATATATCTAATACATACCACTCTTATAGAAAATGCAACCGAATTGCTGTCTTATTTCCTTGTTGCCCTGAGATGTTACAATTAGAGTCTTATTGAGCCCGCACATCTACTGGTCAGCTACGTGCCATGACGTCACAATATATGATTCATTAGCTGCACTGCAATTATTGGCTTTATTATACTACGTGAACCGGAATCCCAGAGGCTCAAGGGAAGTATTATACCCTTCTTAGTGACGTTTCAGTGTGTGCACTAACTAAACCCTAATTACAGCATTGCGCAGTGAGATCAGATTAAAGAGACCTTTCTCACCAGGGAAAGATGTTCGAATCTCGTATATTTTTTTTTTCTTTTTCATTTCTTTCTATATCGCTATCTCTTCTATCTTCTTCTTCTTCTTCTTTTTTGTTTGTTTTGTTTTCGGTGTTGATGTTTATGTTAACTATTGCAAGATTTACACATTTCTTCTCCATCTGTTAATGCAAGAACATTCATTAGCGCTATCTTGTTAAACATACGTAGCTTAAAGCATAAATCATGAAGAATGGGTGGCAATTTTTAATGTGTTTCTGTTTATATAGTAATTTCGCTTTAACATTATGTTATTTTACACAAAGTTAAAACCTATATAAAATTAGTTCTTACAAATGAACAGTGATTTCCAAAGACTAAAAATACATTTATATAATCCTTTGACCAAAAAAAAAAAAAAAAGGAGTTAGGTACCTCTTGAATGCAAAATTCTTCTAAGTCCTACTCGAGACAGCGGGCGCTATTCACAAGGTGTCCAGTAAGGTTGTGTAGTCACTGCAGTAGTTATGTTTACATGGCATGCACTAAAGACGCTGACTAGTGTGTGTGTTCCGTTAGCTCTGTGGCAGAGTGTGCAGTGATGTCGTGGCTAAGAACGCCTCCCAGCATGAAGCACTTTTATTTTATATGGAATATTATAAAGTTATAATGAATATTACAATATTTCCTTCAGTATTTGTTCTATCTAAATGCAATATACTACACACGCATTTTCTGCACATGTACGAAGGATAAAAGATGGTTTATGAGCACATATTCAAGAAGCGTGCGTGGGATCTCCCGTTCACACTGCTGATTAATCTAACATCATCTATGTCCCAAAGATTGAGTGCCGTTATATATGCTGAGGGTTCATAGATTGAGTGCCGTTATATATGCTGAGGGTTCATACACCCGATATCAGTTTGTGTTTATTTCTGTGTGTTTTCACTCTAGAAGATAAATGTTTCTATTCATGTGTTTATTTAGTTGTAAAGAATATGTTAGTTTATGATTATGATAACGCCATAAACTCAAATAATACGTTAAAATATAATATAATATTTAGATAACATAATGTTCTACATATACACTTATAAAACAATAATAATTAAAATCTTGTGTGGGATTTGAATCCAGGAGCTTACGCAGAAAACCGCTCGGCCACCGCTACTCTACCGTAACGTTCTCCTTCCAGATGCTTATGATTGTGACTATTATGTTTACATGCAAATCACTGCAGTGTGCACTCGCTGCATGCGCTAGTGAATCTTTTTTTTTTTTTTTTTTGTCAAAGAAAATTCTTTCAGACATTTTGAAGACTTATGCTTCTTCGTAATGACAATTTATTTACATCAATTCCTGTAGCGCATGCCGCTGATGTGAAAATATATAATTATTTTCTGAAAATCATGTCAAATCTGCTTTCTTATGTGTATGGGAAAGCAAGGGTATGAAGTCTCACTGTATGAGAAAACAATGTTATAAACGTGAATCTATTATTCCTAGACAGGAAAATATGTTAAAAACTTTAGTGAACACCTACGATTTATGACAGATTTTCTAATGCAATTGATGAAAGCTCTAATGCATTTGCAAATTTCAAAACCCTAAATGTTCTAAATTTAACAATGTAAGGCTGAAGGAGGAACTTTTATAAGGTGACTAATTATGATGACATTTTGATAAATTGTTTGATCCTCGGAAAACAGTCCTCGCAAGCATGAAAAATATATGTTGTGTTTTACTTAGAAATCATAAAGTAGAACTACTGCATATATTTATTGACTGATATTGTGACTTCACACGAACCTATATAATATAACAGTCTTTAAAGTAAAGTTTTACATCTTGAACTCCACCTAGACGTGTTCCTAGAAAAGCTTAGATCCTCCAGCGATGATCATGACAACTATTTTCAACAGTGGATTTTACGGTGGAAAGGAAGTACGTAAACCCAGTCCAAGTATATCGGCCGAATTTTGATGGGCCATAATGAGATTTTTTTCTGTAGTCTGTATGCAAAACTATACACGAAAATCATCAAATACACATTATTAAATGCCGGAACAGAGAGTAGGTTTATCATTTACAGTTACATAAGTGCTAACTTTATTGTCGGGAAGTATTAGTGCACGAGAGAATATTTCTAGCGAAGACCTGATAAAGATATGGAGAAGAGAGGGGAGTAGGGGAGGAGGGGTTAGGTGTAAGAACTCCATTCGAGATTGTATATATGTACATAAAATTACTCATAGAAAATGTTTAATGTATGTATGTTGAATATATGTAGGTATGCATGTAGATCTCTATGCATATAGTATGCATATTTCGATTGTTATCAGAACGGTACTAGCATGTATGGCTGTAAGATCCATATGAAAGTTATGTTACTTATGTATACTTTAAAACTGCTACTGTAAAAGTCCACTACTACTTACACCATAACCTATGTGATAGTACCTATGTGGGCCTTTGGCTTACCACGATGACCGCTGCGTCCTCTACCTCCATCACGTGATATCATTGATAGAGTGCAGTGTTTTAGGGGGGTATGTGATCAGCACACCGCATCCCGCCGGTCGCTATATCGCGGTTTACAAGATCGTAGATCGTCACCTCTCCATCAGGCAGCTTCCCAATTGACCTCACGAGGCTGGGTGGATCCAGTTCCAGACCTTTCTAACTTAGAAATTTTCTAAGCAGGTACCGAGAATCGAACCCGGCCCCCCCGGCCAGCAGTCAGCAACGCTAATAGACCAAGGAGGTGGTCAAAAGTCCATTACTATTACTAATTAAAAAAAAAACTTTAAAGTGTGTCTCTCTGATGGAGAAAACATCCAAAAACATATTCAAATACAGAATGAAAAATCCTCTAGATTCAGTTAATTTTAATTTGAAATGTTTGAATTTCTAACTAAACACTTAATTCTGGAAAACATGAAATATGAATACCGCTTTACTTTCTTGGAAATATAAAAAACTGAAGGCAAAGTAAGTCAGATATTTTGCTGAGATAAGATAACAAAGCTTGGTTTGTATGTATCAACAATTATTTTCAAAAGAAAAAGTCATCTAAAATTATATGAACTGCAGGAGATGTGGCTTACTTGTAATAATTGAGTTAATATTACAATTATAAGGTTGATATTATATTTATAATTATTGTATAAAATATTATTTTGTTTTATATTTTTGTCTTAAGTTATTTTAGCAAGGATAATTAAAAAGTACTCAATATTCCGTTTACAGTAGCTTATTTCTGGTAATGGAGACAAGAAAAGTTAACTTGTTGGTCAGTTAAAGTTTGCGTTTATTTTTCTGCTCATTTACTCAGGTCCTAGTAATGTGATTGTACATAAATGAAAACCCGAAGTGGAACTCGACCTGTAGAAGCTCCTTATATTTTAACAGGACAAATTGATTGTAAATCAACGAAACTACTGGGCCTTTCATGGTTTTGTCAAGCTTTTCACGGCAGTTAGAATGTCGGTAGTTAGACCAGTAGTTCTCGGCAAAGTGGTTGTAACATCCGCGCAACTGTCTTAAGTTCTCACTTTGTTGATAGTTTTATTTATGGACGCTCTTTAACATCTCGGGTCATCAGCGTCGCATTCAAATCAAGGCGTGAAACGGCCGACAAATTTTGCTCAGAGGCCTCTTTTTTCAGACGTGAGATTCTTTTTCATGCCGTAAATGTACGACACGGGACCACGGCTTTACTTCCCTTCCGAAGGAAGCCATACTTAAGATTTTTACACCCGAAAAAAATCCATCGAATCTGCCCGGGTTTGAACCCGCGATCTTGGGTTTAGGAAGCAAATATGGTAACCACTACACCACCACCAAGTCCGACTCAAGTTCTCGCAATTACTATTAAAATGACAATTACAATGTGCACGTATCTTATGACTATTAGTATGTAATTACTACCTATTTGAATTTATGATATTCTTAAAAAAGATAGGCTATTACTCAATATGCATTTACTGCGTACCATACACGGATTTTCTCATCATGCAAGGGGGTTTCGTGTAAAAAATCGGGTTCTTCTATATTGCAATACTGTTATTTTGCTCGAAACATGAACGTAAAAGGTACCAATGCTTCATCAGTAAAGAACGTTAAGCGTGTTTCTATTACTGTATTCTATTCCTACATTCCTTAACATCCTATTACAGAAATTTACCCGAATATCAGAATCACTTACATGCAATTCGTACAGTTGCTTTGTATGCTCTCGAGTTTAAATTGACCCAATTTGGAAGATAAACCAATGCGTGTGAATGGCAACTTTCTAAAAAGATACTAGAAAAAAAAAAAGGAATGCAGCAGAATGTTTCCGACATCTCCTGTCAGAAATAGTCCTATTTCAATAATAATTGTAGTTGTGATTGCTAAAACTTGAATCAGTTGCGCGGATATTACAACCACTTCGCCGGGAGTTATTGCTTTTACTGCCGATCCACAAGCTGCTGCCGTAAAACGGGTGATAAAACCTCGAAAGACCCGGTGTTTCCTGAACAATAGTGTGCTAGTTTTTGCTGTCCTTCAGTAAGCATCGGTCCGCGCTTGTTTGGTTTCTTTATATGCAGTGTCCCTATTATTTCAGCAGAAGTACTGCTATCATTATTATGCGAAAATTTGAGGGGAGGAAAAGAAAATAGCACGCACACTAGACCCTACTTTATTTTTGAAACATGTTTAGTAAATTCTGTTATTTATTTCTGTTTAAGGGAAGTATTAAAGGAAAAGGGAGGGGATCAAAAATCTCATCTTAGTTTTTTTTGTACGGTTTTAATATTTGAAATTTTCTGTTTATTTTAATAAAACTTTCATTAATGCTCCTTGGTTATAAGTAATTTTAATAACTTTTCAATTATTTCACCATAGAAGCCATTTTTTTTTAAATTTTGCAAGCATTTGTGCAGTTAAAATTCTATGTCTCAGGATCTATTTGCTCTGGAAAGCTGTGGTTTGTCTTGAATGGTAGAAAAAGTTATATTTCATAAATTGGCAGTATTTGTTTCCATGACGTCATCTTTTGTAATTTTATAATGGTGGAGGGTTTTAGCTGGTGTTTCCCTCAAAAAGTTAGTTTTTCTATAAAAACATTTATGGCTACAATTATTGAAAAACTACATTTTTTGCATTTAGTTTCCCATTTTTTATGAGCTGTATAAGTTATAACTTTGAAAATTTTACCACGTAATCATAATATTATTGTGATGATGTGGATATATTATGGCAGAGTTAGGACAAAACATGACAATAAAAAAGAAAATAAGATTTTGGGAACAAATAGATAAAAGCAAACAAATGAAAACCATTTTTAATTTCCCTCACAGTCAAGGGATAGTAGCGAAAACACATCAACAAATTTAAATTATATGTATTTGTATGCTGTAAAGGTTTCATTTTGTTAGCTTTAATAATCCTCGATAAAACGGGATCTGAAGTTGATAAATTTAACATTACAAGGATAGGCCTTTCGCTCTCCCCTTCACTATTTTAAGCACGTGACGATATTCTGTTCTATAACCAGACAATTTCTAAGCAACCCTCTTTACGCCATCCCCCAAATATGCTGCTTCATGGTCCGAAATTCCCTATCTGACAACTCCTGGGCAAATTCCGTCCACTATAAACCCGAGAGGTCCCTTGGTGTCCGATTTCCTATAGATTGGATCTTCCCGACTTAGTTCACTTGTGCACTCAGAGAAAGCGACAACATTTACATGTGCTGCCAAGGCACACGTTTTAATAAACCGACAGTTGTGTACGTGATGTCACCCCGGTACCTACAGCATACAGGGATCACGAGGGCTCTGGAATTCTTTCCTATACATTAAAATTCATGTCATATCCACCCTTTGTTTCATGGGTTCCAATTGAATTTTTCAAAATAATTAAATGTGTTTTATTTTCAGAGTCTGATTGACTGCACCTACACGTGTGTTTCGGTTTATCTAACGCTTTACTTTGCTTTTCAAATTGCGTTTAAATAAAAAGGTAGATTAGTGACTGATAAAAATACACTCCTATAACTACTCCGTTTTACAAAGTAGATTCTATTTTTGTTTATATTTTAGTTTTGGTCACAAATATGTACATTTTAAGGGAAAGATTATTATTGTATGAATTTCCAAGTTATCTGACTATATCGCGGAACTCAGGATAAAGCGTGGGGATGCAGATAATTCAAGAAATGTCATGTGTTTCAGTGGACCATCTACTAGCCATACATGCAAATACCGCCAGCAAAATAATCGCTACCTTAGCAATCAATTGATAGGTGGTTGAATGTGACGCCCAGTAAAAGCGAGAAATAGCAGAATGTAAATTGCTGCCTATTATAGCAACACGCATGTATTTATTTTAATTAGGCTTGTATAACACATAGAAGTTTAAGATATTGTTTCTGAAGCTCTGAAAACAGCGTCTATTGTGAATAATGAACAAAGATAGTCACAACTAATCTTGTGGTGTCATGCATGGCGTCATTGTCAACTGGTAGGTTGACAGTTTCCTAGATGATAAATGACGTTATTATTTCCATTTTCCAACCCCTCTTTGTTCTAATTTTCCTTGTTAATTTCATCTTACCTCTTTTTCTCCTGGTAATTCCTTCGGCAAGTCCATCCTGGTGATCTAGTGGTAACCGTACTTGTCTCCTAGACCCAAGATCGAGGGCTCAACTCCGGTCAGATCGGTGGATTTTTTCGGACGTAAAAATTCTGCTACCTATGGAAGGGAAATAAAGCCGTAGGTCCCGTGTCGTAGATTTAGGGCATGTTAATGAACCTCAAACAGGAAAGAAGAGGCCTCCGAGCAAAATTTATCGGCCGTTTCACTCCCTGAGTTGAATGGGACGCTGATGACTTTAAAGACTGTTCGTAACTAAACCAAATCAAATTCTTCAGTAACCTTGTTATGTACGCTTTGTTTTGATAGCATGCCATTGCTTTAAAGATATTTGGGGTTCGTATTATAATTTAGAAGATTCGATGTGGTTTATGGGGACTAAAATATGAGGGGAAATGTGTTGTAGCGTTGAGTCAGTTAAGAATTGGAAAGTATGGTTGGGAAAGATTAGGAAAAACGGGGGTTTATGAAGTAGAAGCGTTCTTTTAAGGGGTTTCTTGAGAGACTACTGTGATAACTTGAGGAGATTGCCGTCTGTTCCTTGGTTAGACATCTTGATTAGCGTCCATCATGTATGTAAGTGATAGTTATGGTTTATAAATATATTTTTTATCTCACTTTAAAAATGTTTGTTTTCAGTGTACACCTAGGAATGGCATTTCCTCAATTTAATCCCGTTTTAATTAATGATTGATAGGATTTCTGTATATTAGGTTGCAGTTAAGTCCCCAGTTCCACCACCAGTTCGTTAAATAAGTTACAGAATGATATTTTAGGAGAGTGAAAGCAGGGGATAGTGACAATATTATCTACGCTTTGTTTTGATAGCATGCCATTGCTCATAAAGATATGCGAGATTCATATTATAATTTAACATATGCGGCATTGATGCCTCCTGCCTGCGGTTACCTTAAAATTTGTTAGGTTGGGGTCAAATCCAATTTTTGTCTAGTAACCCAGGTTCTAGGTATTTTATATGCGAGCTAATGAAATGAAACTGTTTCCTTTTCAATTGTTTGCTTTTTCTACTTTTTTCCCCAACATTTAATTTTTTATTGCCATATTTTTCCTAGCTCTACCATAATAAATCCACATCACCACAATAATGTCGTGATAGTTTCTGTTCTGTATGCGAGACAATTTCTAAGCAAAGAGAATTTCTAAGCTATGGACTTTTTTCCTTTATTTCTTACACTTGGTACTGGGGAACTCTTTCTTTAAATTGCATTAAACTTGTACGAAATTGAACTCGTTTGTTACAAACAACTTGAGTTACTACGGTTGAAGTGTATCAGTTGCAAGGTTGCAGCAATAAAATTACAAGCCTACACATTTTCACTAAAGGCACTTGTTTCTACTTTTCTTTTCGAGACTTATTTTGCTAAACGGCAAAAACAATATATTCTGTTAAACATAATATGGCCTTTTTGTTGCAGCCGCCTGGCTATGTGGATTTTCCAGCATTGCCATTTTTTTCAATAGAACGATGAATATATTGTACAATCCCCAAACTGGAGGACCAGGTGATTTTTGATCAATATACTCTATACGGTCGATGACTTGCAAGCAGCAAAATTATTTTTATCAAGATATCTTCCTGCACACTTAGACAGACCATGGAGGATTACAAGTTTTGGAATCATTTTCTCCATGATTCTATATAAATGATCCGTGGAGTGACGCAAACCAGGCAAAGCATCGCTGAGAGAATAGAAAGTCACTCTCTTCACCAAGAACTCTCTCGAATGACTTCAAGAAAGACATACCTCCTTGAATGCAAATTATTATACTGCACTCCTGCAAGAGGAATGTTAAACTATTATAATACTCCATTTTATGACATTATTGTAAATACTACAGAGATTTTGAAATAAAATATGGTTGGCGTCGATAAATTAGCCTTTCTCGTCGGATCACTGGTAATATAAATTTTGGCTATGAAGGAAGTAGTTTGGCGGGGGACGGGAATTGGACTGTATGGGTACTGCGGTAAATAATGTGTGTCCACTGATCGCAGGTTTCGCCACGGCTACTGCAGGTTAACCACTCTCTTCTTCGACTCTCTCGAGGGCGTTTCGCTGTATTTTGGCAGCTGTGAGCTAGCCGCCGGGCCTGAGTGGAGGGGATTCCGAAAGTGACGACAAATAACGCTTCGTTATCTACTTTGCTGATGTAGTTTATTCTTCTAACGTGAATATCCGGATGAACTCATGTCTCTCGTCGAACCAGAGCAAGGTAATCTTGGCAAACGTGTATATTTATTGCGCTGACCTAAAGATGCCGAGTGCAAAAAATAAAATAAAATAAAAAATGTTAATTTAAATGAGTTCTCAATGTGGCTCAATGTTATATCGGCAGTTAACGTGGCGATTGGAGCTCAAACTTCGTCGCCGGAACTGGTACTTGGTACTTAGGCCGCTTTTCCGCTGACCTCCGGGCGACGGGCAGCCACACGTATCTGGGCCTGGAAAATTCTGAGACTGCCCATTTTTGGGAAAAATCTAGCCCTTTTATACACAATATCAAACAACGCCATCTGTGAGCCTCGGCGCGAAATACACCCGCCGATTTTGTATTAACGTGTCTGATAGGTGAATGCTTACCTCACCGAACTTTATTTCTATTCGCTGGAAAAGTTTGTTCAAGCCAAATGCTTCTTTAATTGTCAGTAAGATGAATTTAAACAGAATTAGTCAACGAATTTTTTACACGTACACCTTTTGACGCGTGTTTGCCTTTTTCCTAACCTTGCTACATACCAAAAGGGGTTACCTTGCATTGTGTCTCTTTTGCGAAGCTTTTCTGCATTCGGAGAAAGACGAGAGCTTTTCCTTACCTGGTTACATTTTTTTACAGATTATTCCTTAAATATTACAAAAATTACTCTTTATGAATGCAATTAAACACTATACAATATTAATTCTACATGTGTCATTAAAGTACCTCCCCTGAAAGACAATGCACAACATACTTGCACCTAATTGCAGAGTTGTGCTGATTCTAAGGTTATAAATATTAATTATTTCAATTACTCTATAATTGTCGGAGAGCTAGGAACAGCTTCAATTTCCAGGATATTGTAGAGTCAGTATAGCATCCAGTGACTATTACATATTCTCTAAACTGAAGAAAAACAAGAGTAAAACAGTTAATGATGCTGATGAGATGAAAGTAATGTAATGTTTCCAAGACAAACTCCCGAATACTTTTTAAGGATATTGAACTGTTAATTCAAAGAATAAGTTGGTGTGAATGGGAATTATAATGAAATGTGACATTTCATTTATATAAATCTCCTTAAAAAAGATAATCAGGTCGTAAACTTTTGGAACTTAGCTTGGAAATAGTAAAAGAATCAAGGAATAAACTTGAAAGGTATTTGAGTTATGTAGTCGTTTCAGGAAAATGAAAAAAGTTTTTGTGATTCTCCTCAGTGACGATCTATAAGCATCGAAGGAAAAAAACGTGAGCAACAACATTCTTATTTCCCGATAACAACATTTATCGGTTAAACTTTTACGCAATAATTTGAGTAGTAGTGTTTAACGCCCGTTTTCACTACTGAGGCACCACAGGCGGTGGACACTGGTGATACATGAGATGAAATGATAAATTGGGAAAGGATATTTTTTTTTTTAAGGAAGGAATCGTTCCAGGCCTAAGTTTAGGTACCTCCTCGGCATTTGCCAGTTATGAAGACTGAGGAAAACCTGGAAAAAACCCCAGTCAGGGAGGACGGTCCTGGCGGGATTCGAACCGCAGACCTCCCGCTCACGAGTCCGTGCCTTAACGACCTCGGCCACCCGTGGCGGTGCAATAATTTGAGGTACAAAAATGTCTACAAATGTCTAATTTATTGTAGTGATGTTATACAAGGAAAATTGAAGTTATGGTATGCTCGTCTTATTCGCCGGACATATCGTCTTGTGAAAATTCAATTTTACGACGCTATGTTCAAGCCATATGGACAAAATATCAAGTAAAAGCTTCAATAAGTTCTCTGAAACATGGGGTGGCAGTTGGCATAAATATTTCAAAGATAAGTTTAGTTATATCTTTTATTTTCCCCAAATGGTTATTAAAAGGATAGAACATATGTGTGCTAATATATTTTATCGTTTAACTATTTACAAAAGCTTTGTATTCAAAGAAAATGTTCAGATGCAGTCATATTATTGGTTTTATAGATTCCTTGAAAAACTCGGTAGGT
This sequence comes from Metallyticus violacea, assembly GCA_030762175.1. NCBI lineage: Eukaryota > Metazoa > Arthropoda > Insecta > Mantodea > Metallyticidae > Metallyticus > Metallyticus violacea. The sequence continues at coordinate 73,374,497 of CM060833.1, forward strand.
AATTGTGTTTGCTCGTTTCACAAAAACTGTTGCAAATATAGCCTGTTTTTTTTTTTTTTTTTGTTCAAATACAGATATGTTCTTGTTAGTAGCATATCAGCTGTTATCAACATGTTCTCTGGAAAAATGACTAAATTTATAACTGAGAGAGGTGCTTTTTAATAATGAACCATTCATAATCTTATTGTAATTAAAAGTATTAGGCATACATGGTTTTAATCACAAAAATTTACTATGTTTTTGAATACTTTGAGACAATTGAATTGCAAAGTTGAATAAGTTATAGAAAATGACAGCCACAGCCAGAACCGTGGCTATTAATTTACTTCTTCGATGCTCTTTCACTCTGAAACCGTAGCTTTCCAGACTGCAGCACCAAACTCCTTCATCACATTGTATATTTTAGAAGTTTGAAGATTATTTTAATGAAAGATATTTTAGTCCCAATAGTAATCTCAAACATATGAACGCCTTTGCTCAGGTCTGTACTTAACGAAATGTTTTTTTCGCGCTGTTCTCCATTGTCACAGTTCACATATCAAGTTTAATCCCAGTTGGTAAACTATCCTGGTGAAGGTTTGTCCAGAACTTTCGATTATCTAGAAAGGGACTCGAACATTCATTTACCCACAATTAGTGTATTTTATTTATTCAAGTTTGTCAACTTGTAGGGTTTAAACTTTTTGTAATGAACCATGTCATCTATAGGCCAGGGATATTTCGAGGGTGTGGTCAAAGACCAAATGGTTAGCTCATAAAGTCATAAGTTCAGATCGGCATTGTCATTGCCAACGGCCAATCAGACCGATGGTTCCTATAGCAGTTCCAACTCTCTTCTATTTTAATTTTCTAAATCTTAACCACGTTGCGTAAAAGGATGTATTCATCAGCTCAAGTTCGAAACCTATAAACTTGGTGTATACTCGTAGATATATCTTTATAGCTAACAATAAATTAGTTAGCGTCATTGCAGTCTGGGAGGTATTATAAGCGCACTACCCTCATTAACGACCGGCATATCAAAGAACCCGGTCCGTCATCATCTCAGGGTCTGAAGAAGCGCTGTAATAATTTCCCTCTGAATTGCACTACGATACAATTGCGCTCAAACCAGTACATCCTGGTAGTCTAGTGGTAATCATTATTTGCTTAGTACACCCAACATCACGGGTTCAATCCCGGCCAGGATCGATGTATTTTTAGGGCGTAAACATCCAAAGTAAGGTTTTCTTTGAAAGGGAAGATTTACGGCAGGTAAAAGAATGAAAGAAGAGGTCTCTGAGCTAAATGTATCGGCTTGAATTAATAGGACGCTAATAACCAGAGAAGTTAAAGGGCGTGCTTAATTGAACAAAATAAGTAAATAAATCCTTGCAATAATATATACAAAATTTTTGAATCAGTACTTCAGATCAAAAAGTCAAAAAATCAAAAATTCAAAAATGATATATAACATTTACAGTTATATAACAGTACTGGAGATGGGATGATCTGATGATGAAAAATTAATCCACAATTTCTGTTCTAAGAGTTTAATTAAGCCTGAAGAACGTCAGGCTTGAGTGATCTGTCGGCACATAATTTTAGAGCACAAATACATCTTTACTCTTATAGGAAAATTCTCCTCGCTACTGGGGATTCGGGTGAAAAGACCTCTAACTCTTTTATTTAAATGCAATAAGAATTATATTTACATAACTAGCATTTATGAAGTGTATACGCTACTTTACATGCTAGGTAATAAAACTACAGAAAGTATGACTAGAATTAAAATTTTGTTTGTATTAGCATTAAATATTTCTCAGTATTTTGTGATTTGAAGCTCTTAACAAAATTGAAATCTCTTTCCCATCTTGAACGTTACTGCTAATTGGTTTGTTACAACTTTAAGTAATCGGTGGTAAGGAAATTGGTACCAAATACTTACAACTCAACCGAGATTGATATACAATCAAGAAGAATGAAAACAAAAGGCATTGACCTTGTCACGAAAATTTAATGTTGAATAACTGCATATATTTTTGACCAAATTTATGTTCATATTGACGTTAGTCCTTATTCCTGGTAAATATTACAAAACAAATTAAAACATAAGAAGACAAATCAACGAGTTCTCTGTGAACTGAACCCACACCCGACGCTTTGAGGCAACATTTCCTGCTAGGCATAGTACGTGACGCGGTATACTGTGCCTTTAATATCACAGAATTGCAAGGGGGTGCAGGAGCGGCGAGTATGTACTAATTAATTTTCAGCTTGCATCCCGGACACTTGTCAAACACCATGCCCAACTTTTATCGTCACCGCTTAGCGAGAGAATTCCGGGTATTTCATATCGCACATTCCTACAAAGCGAGACATTGTCAGCTTTTCATATTAATGCAAGAATTAGGAACAGCAATTACTTGCGCAAGCTTTAATTCGTTTAAAAGCAAGTGCACACGCTAAAAACGCCAGAAATATTACTACTCTCTACTGCCTTGGGGGGGTGGCGGTTGTGCAAAGTATTTCCGACTATAAGCTAAAATGGAGGTGAATAAACCGAAATGTATTACTTTCCTGCCTAATTTGCTTTTACAGGCATGATAAAGAATATAAATTTCACACTTTTCACATTCATTTTAGAATTAGAGTTTTTATGCCCTTGAAAAACAGTGCTGATTTTTTTTGTGCAAAGTGATCTAAAACTGTTTCCATCATCTCATTTGTCATCATTAAACATTCTTCCTCTTAGGTTTTTACTCAATTTCGAGAAAAGATAATTGAGCTGTAGGATGGATGCTCCGATTCGCTAATATGCACAGTTCTTCAAAGTATTGGAGCACTGTGTGTGTATTGTCATGCAGAAGGCGAACACCACGGCACAGCATACCGCGTCTCTTTTCTTTAATTGCTACTCGCAGTTTATGCAGAAGGCTGCAGTAGTACTCTAAGTTTACACTACTGTTTATTTCTTTGAAGAGTCCTCCTGCAACCCCAGAAAATTGTGGCCATGCTTTTTCTCCTTGACTGGGCAACCTGGCCTTCCTTGACGGTGCCTCACCATGCATTTCCTTTTTTTAAAGGGAGCAATGGAGAGGACCATAATTTCACACCATGTCGCAATTTTTTTCTTGTTCATTTGACACAGGATCAAAACCTTTCACAGCACTCCAATCGATATTGTTGTTCGACTGCAGAGAGAGGTCGTGATGCCATTTTCTCTGATATTTTTTAATATGGAAATGTTCATGTAGAATCCTAAGATAAATTATTTCAAGCGCCCAAGTACATAGCACACTCTTTCACTTTTAGTCTCCTGTCACTTCAACAAGAGCGATGTTTCTCGTGCTAATTGAAACTATTTAGTCCATTTCTTTAGCGTTGATTATAAAGGGAAAGTTTCGCCATAAACTCCATCTAAGTTATTTTTAATTTCCGAGGAAGGAATTCTTTCCTTTGTAACATTTTATTAGTACTCAATTTTTGACATTACGAATATCCATACATATACTCTAGTTACTCACATGACTTCCCAAGTCACTGACAGACATGAACTTTGCGTGATTGTTGAATAATAACAAGCTAATTGTTGTTGATTTGGTTTATTTATGGACGCTCTTTAACATATTGGGTCATCAGCGTTTCATTCAATTCAGGGCGTGAAACGGCCGGTCAATTTTATTCAGAGGCCTCTTCTTTCAGACTGGAAGCTGTATTGTTAGGGCATGGGTGTCGTGCTTGGTATGTACGGCGGATGTTCTTGTAGCTCTCGATGTTCTTGAAGTTCTTGAAGCCTCGGGTTTGGGAGAAGGATAGTGTTGTGGGTAATAAAATCTCGGGATCATGGTCACGGGATGTTTTGTGATTTGTGGGAGTCAACGAGACGAGAAGGTTTCGAACACTAGCCACAGAAAAGAACACAAGACTTTTTCTGTATCTCACTATTTATTCGTTATGTAATATTTTCTCATTATAAATCGGGCAGTTAACGGAGACCTCAGTTCTACCTATCACTTTGTCTAGCTCCTGACCATTAGACCACTCTTGAGGCCTTTTACTGCCTGACTTCGCATTTTTACTGTTCTCTTGTGGCTCCCCTTCCTCTTAATGTCTCACTTCCAATTTTTACTTCTTGTTACTTCCCCCTGAAAGTCCTAACATTTGATTTTTTTAATTCCTAAGTTTCGTTTTACGCTAATTTTAATTACATATTATTCTGAAATCAGAGTGAATCCCGGGTTTCCTTATTGGATATCCCCTAATATCTATTCATGTGCAGACTGGTTCTGATTTTTACGACTTAGAACGGCATTCATTGGTCATTCTTATTTCTTTCCTTACACTCCTACAATTTTTCCGGCCTGTTCTTTTCCCAGAAAATGCCTGTGTTATAAATTTCGGCTTTCACCTTTTAAGTCGGACTTCTAAAATAATGGCTCTTTCCTCCCCTAGTTCCTTTTAGACCGTCAAATTTTCTCTTAAATAACGCACGTTTCTAATCATATGTTTGCTAACTCTATTTTCTGGGAATTTTTTATTTTTGCGGTGAGGCCCTTTAATGTGTCCTATACTATTTTATATCTGTCATCTTCGTTACATACTCCATACTTCGTTACACATAGGATGTATTTCCTACGTGTAGCGCATCTCCCTTTGTCTCTCTTGTTCCGTTAGACAAACAATATAGCTAGCTGTTACCCTGAAAGTGGAAATTACCTATTATGTGCCGGCAATGTTTGTTCTAAAGTATTCACATAGATGAAAAGTAGCAATTCTTGCCTATCTCTGTCTCCCTCTACTACCTGCTTCCCTCAGGGTAACCGCCGACAAACCTTCCTTAAATATATAATATACAATAGCTCTTGCATAAAGGCTTTCATACAGGTGTCTTTCAGCCATCACAATAGTATAATCTGAAAAATGAATACCATATTTCCACATTGCTCCGGTTTGCACAAAATGTTTCTATCTGCTCAAATATTTACATATATAAAATATTTAGCTTAATAATAATTACAATATGATAGTAATATTAAGGAGCTATACTTTTCGGCTACAGGCTTGAGGTTATTTTATATGCCTTCCGAAGAAAGCCAACCTAGGTGATCGAGTCTGTGTAAGTGATGATAATATTATGTATATTTTAACTGCATATGGACTTTTGGAACATTGCTTTCGAAAAATTATATAAATAGTAGAGAAACTGCATTTACAGAGTAGCAAAATAAAGGGAATCATGTAGGCAACTCGCTCTTGACAATATACAGACTAATTTCTCGCCCGTGTCAGCCTGCTCCATCTTTGGGCAAGTTTCCTTGGAGTTTCTACTCGTAAGGCTTTGATCAACAATAGCATGTATAAAATATTAGTTGTGTTTTATAATGAGTACTAGCCGGTGTTATGGGCGTTGCTTGAAGTGATGTTCATCTGCATTATTTTTGACACCTTGTAATGATTATAATTTGCATTTATTCACAATAGTTCCACTTCCATAATTTTTCCAAAGTCTACCCTGACTTTCTTTCATTGCCCTACAGTTTCAAAGTTATTTTTGTAAATTTTTTCTTTTCTCAGTTCTATTTTAAGTAATTTTATTAAATACCATACACTGTAAAATATGTATTTCACCAACACACTGTAACTAATAACACTTATGCACCAATAACCGTTAATAACATGTAATAACACAAATCTAGTACGGAAACTGGAACTAACTAAACTTCCGGTTACCTAATTTACATTGATATGATGCGCATGAGGAATGCAGTGCATCAGAGTTCGCTTAGGAAAACAACGTTGTCACGTCTCTGATTTCTCTTTCAGTACATATTTTAATGCTATCAAAGTACGGAAGCTAGAGCAAATAATTTCTTCGCTATTTATTAATTAGGACACTTAATATATTTCTAACAATATGAGAAACAGGAAATATTCATTGTTTGTTCACAATTTGATGTTTTAAGTAACAGTGGCAATGCTGAAGAATCTCGTGTGTTACCATTTATACAAAAGCAATATTACTAGAAAATCGAAACTCGGTGGGATGTGACAAGGTCATTATGGTTTGTCCCACACCTTATTAACGTTATACTGCTCTCTCAAATGCAACCCAGAAGAGGGTGGAAATATGGCGCCCTATTTTGTTTCTGGCTGTATGTGAAGAACATTTACCTGCAAAGAAAGCACCTCTTCTATTCATAAATGGTCAGGGACCCCGAAAGGAAAGAATAATGCTAAATGGATTAGGTATTGGTAAACAATGTAAATATTTTCAAGGAAATAACTGTTAACTTGCACAGTTTTAATGGTATAATAGACGATTGATTGATTGATTAATTGATTGATTGGTTGCTTTTGGTTTATTTACGGACGCTGTTTAACATCTCATATCATCAGCGTCCCATTCAATTCAGGGCGTGAAACAACCGACAAATTTTGCTCAGAGGTCTCTTCTTTCAGGCTTGAGGTTCTTTTTCGTGCCGTAAATGTACGACACGGGACCCACGGCTTTACTTCTCTTCCGAAGGAAGCCATACTTAGGCTTTTTATGCCCGAAAACTCCATCGATCCTGGCTGGGATCGAACGCGCGATCTTAGGTTTAGAAGGCAAGTACGGTTACCACTACACCACCAGGACCGTCATCATAGACGAGGAGAAGAATTATTGTTAACACAAGTGCCAACTAATCAATGTAAACTTAATAAAATCTTTAAAACGACATTTTTAACTTTGTACTCATGTAGTACCCACCTGTAGATTCCAAACTATTTTTGTTAGAAGTCAACTTTGTTCGTGCATATCACCAGCGGTAATCAAAAGATACCGGTATGTTTGAGCTGAGTGCAAAGTTGCAGAATTACACTGTATAGAAACGGAGAATACATTGTGGCAATATTTGTCACGTGTTTCTATTTACTGAGTTGATCTTTCTTTTCATTTTCCTCTTCCCTCAATATGTTCACTAGCCGCTATTTGGCAACAAAACCACGTCTTACTCTTGGCATTAAGAACGCCTAAGCAACGAGTGTCGATCGTGTTTGCCATCTAGTCATTGTTTCTTGTGTTGTAAACTCCTTGCCTCTCACTTCTAGCTTGATTTTCTTCTGGAATCTTGGGAAGGTAGTTCGTTTGGCAGTGGCGGGGCCAAGTCCAATTTTCAATCAGTTACCCAGGTAGCAGGTAATTTATAAATGACGTGAAGATTAAATACTTGTAAGTGTTATGAGTATTTTGTCGTAACGGTTCTTTACAGATATGAACTGAAATATTTTCCTTTGCTCTTTATGACATTCGGTGCTGGGGAATTCTTTCTTTAAATTAAAATTTCATAATCATTTTTACTTAAAGGCAATGCAGAATCAGGCGCTTACACCTACACTTTTACCAATCTTTAATTATTTAAATTTGATTTAATTAATTGGTAAATATATCGAGGAATTTTATTGTGGTGTTTCACTGTTCTGAATTTGAAACAGGTAAAAATATTAAATATTTCAATTTTCCAAAGATAGTTCCCCATATTGTTTCACAAGAGAGAATAACCTTCAATATTAGCATATTATCACTTTAAATTTATAAAACAAATCAAAGTTAAATATTAAAACTTTTCTTGCTCTAGCTCAAAAGGCGATTTACCTTTCCTAGCTAAATCCTAGGTGTTAATTTTTAGTACTCGTTTAAGCGCAAGCGTATTGCTGTGTAATGCCAAATAATCCAGTTTGAAATTGAGCACGTTGTTAAACAGTAGCAACTTAAGTTGAAACTGAGCTCAATTAGAAAGTTGCGGTAATATAATTGGTACCACTGAAAAATTGAAAAATGAGTCATTGAAACTTAATGTTCTATGTCATTGCCTCAATGGAACACAAATACTAGTCTGCCTCAGTATATCAGCTTTATACTTACAGAATGTTCCCAATTCTGACAGATATGTCTTAGCTTCAACAATCTCCTTGTTTGACACTTATCTCACTAATATTTCAGCGGTTCTTGCATTTGTTAGAAGACTTCAGAATTTCTTTATGCACTGCTTTAATTTTGCAATAAGCCAAATATAAGAATGTCAAACTGGTGTTAGTTAATTTTCAAACGACAAAGTGCTAATGTTTGGATAACTAAAGAAAAAATAGAAAAAAAATGGGATAGAAAAACAAAAGATTGTTTTTTTAATATCTAATATCCAACTCTTCACTTTGAAAAGAATAGAATTCAGATTAACGTACGTTATTATTATTATTATTATTATTATTATTATTATTATTATTATTATTATTATTATTTATTGTTGTTATTGTTAAACTTCGTCTTGCTATTTTGTTTATTTTAACAATCTAAGAGTTTTTTCATTAATTTGATTGCTGTTAAATTTTTTTTTTTATCAATATTTAGAAAGTATTATTAAGTAAAACTAAAAGCATTTGCATATAATCTCGAATCTTCATAAATAGTCTTTGTACATTTTCTTAATACTAAGAAAAGACTTTCATGGTAAAAGAAGATGTAACAAATTCACTAATTTACGATGCACATTGTACAACGTAAAGTGGATCTGCAGAGAGGCTTGTGGACAGGTGCATTAACCGCTACACTATTAATTACTTATTAGTCATGGCAGCAAAGCTCAGGTGAGTCTGAAACAATAAATGTGCAGTCAACAGGAAATTGGGCGAGTCAGCTGAGCGTTGGGACTTGAGCCAAGACGTGGGAGAGTGTTCACCCTGTGAGGTGAAGGGAAATTCCTGGCTAAGGTGCACCAGTTGTTAGAGACCACCACTAGCATTCCTCTTTACCTTCTCGTGTCAACAAACACACGTGGTCGTATATTCCCGCACTGTCACATCAAATGACAGCTTAAGTTAAGTAATGGCAAAACGGCCGCGATGGAGTAAAATGATAAAAACTGTGGTTGGAAATTCTATTAAATTATTTTAAGTTTCGGTTTTTAAAGCGTAGCATGGCGGTACATGCCACACGCACACACACATATTTGTTCTGTGCCACTCTTGCAAAGTGCTAGTTGTTTCTTCAGAATTTCTTACGTTTCCTCAGGTTTTAATATTATATTGAAGTTTAAATAACGTAATATATGATTATGAAGTTGTGAAATATAAACAATAACAACTATAATAATAATAATAATAAAAATAAAAATGATAATAATAAAAATGATGATGATGATAATAATAATAATAATAATAATAATAATAACAGACCAAATGGGAAATAAAATTAAATCTATCTCCCAAAGATATAATAACTAAATATAGATTAATCTTTATTATTTTCTCTGTATTTGTGTCAGAGCATTTAGATAAATATTTATGATAAAACATCAAAAGTGACATTTTATTTCACTTTTAACTTACCATGTTATGCACAATTTTCAGATGGTTATTCAGCAATCATAAGTAAATTACACACATAGGGTTTTTCAAAAGTAATAGGTATTTTAGTTTACAGGTACACAAGATATTTTAGAAAAAAGGTAAAGAAACATAAAATGTTATTTCATAAAAGAATATCTTTTATAAATACGAAACATTGATTTGACGTCATTAAGTCAATTTTTAAATTAGATCCTTCGATTTTTTCAGATTTTCTGATAGAGAGCTCTCGTTTTATCACTCTGCGCCCACCACCAGGGATGATCGAGATCTTTAAGGCGCAGACTCGTGAGCGGGAGGTCTGGGATTCGGATCCCTCCATGACCGTCCTCCCTGACTGAGGATTTTTTCAAGTTTTCCTCAGTCCTCTTAAATGGTTTTTTGCTGGGGAGGTACTTTAAACTTAGACCTGGAACGTTTTCTTCTTTAAAAAAAAATACTTTCCCAATTTAACATTTGATTTCATGTGTCATCAGTGTCCACCGCCTGTAAATGCCTCAGGAGTAAACATGGGCGTTAAACAATATTAAAAAATCTGCTGATTCATTTGTTATACACAGAACTCTAATTGGTTTTTTAATTAAACTGGTTTTCAAATTCAAGAAACAAATATGGATTTTTTTTAATCTTTCACCTACGCATAAAGGAAATTGTGAGTTACTGTTGAAAAAATCTGTATATTGTGATATCACAGGGTCTCCAAGAAAGAATAATGCGATTTCATGAGACTACTGTGATACATGTATTATCTGTAAGAGACCGAAAGGGCTTTAATTAATTCATTAACTCATATTTATTTTGTGTTATTGTTTTCGTAGTTATAATAAATTATTAAATTATCAGTCCGGTCAAAGTGAATGGATTTTTTCGGGCATAATAATTGTAACTATGAATTTCTTCGGAAGGGAAGTAAGAACATGGGTCCCGTGTCATTGATTTACGGCACGTAAAAACTTCAAACCCAAAAAAGAGGCCTCTGATAAAAATTTATCAGCCTTTTCACGATCTGAATTGAATTGGACGCTGAATACCTGAGATGTTAAAGAGCGTCCATAAATAAACCTAATTAATAAATAAATTAAATTCGATTTTTTTGTTGTACACCGAAATAAGTGCATTAAAAATAAAAAAAAAAAAAAAGCTAGTAGGGAAATCAGTCTACAAACAAGCAATCAGGATAGAAGTGTTATGCGTATTGTAAGAACAAGCTGCGTTAGTTTTATATCTGGCGGAACACAAATCAGTAGTTCTGATATAACGTCAATTCAGACGACAGCACAACAAGAATACACTGCATGAAAACGACATCAGATGAAGATGCAAACAGTTCCAGAAGATTGATAGTATGTAGAAAGAAAAACCTAGAACATCACAAGAAAATGTTGAAGGAAAACAACAGTTCTATGATTGGAGTCCTTGGAAGTTCATAGCACACCACAGTCAACAGTTAATTCTTCCTAAGTCAACTGTGCAAAATATTGAAGTATCATCTTTAAAATTCAATTCTTGCATGCAGTCAAAGCACAGGAAAAGGTGCGTAGGGTTGAATTCGCTGTTAGCATGCCACAAAGACAACGGTAAACCAGTATGGGGCCATATTCCATGTCAACGGTGGTATAAATCAGCACAATTGCCAAATTTGGGGCTCGGAAAACCACATGTGATACAGGGTCAAAGAAAGAGGTATTGAGATTTCGGTACTAGCTTCTGCTAATGAACACATTCGAAATTCTCCAAAAGTTACAATCTTTGGTGCAGTTTAACGACAACAATGTTTTTGGCCAATTCTTTTTCCTTGAAAGCAACAGTAGCTATATTACTTATATGGACATGCTACCGAATTTTCTTTTTTCTCAAATCGAACAAATGGAAATGGACGACGCTAATTTGTAGAGCACCTTTAAACAAGATGAGGCATCGCCCCACTTCGCAAATCGTGTGCGAGAAGAGTTGAATGAATTATTTCCAGAAAGATGGATAATAGAAATGAATTTATCCCATGATCCGCAAGAAGTACATTAGGTTTCTTCTTGTCAGGTTAACTAAAACAATATGAGTTACAGAGAAAGAATTAAGAACCTCACCACCTCAAGCAAAAATCAGAGAAACAACTACAAGCGTTACTCCAGACGTCTTTGTCAGAGAGTGTGCCTGCACTGAAACTGAATTTCGTTTTGACGTCTATCGTGCTATTAATGGCGCATATATTGAAAGTAATTAGTGCTATTCAGTATCTGGGTTATTGATAATTAAAAACCTGTTCAGTCACTACGCATAATGCTTACTACACAGACTTCAGGAAAACCCGCCATTTATTCTCGGAGACCTTGTATTTTTATTGAGGCATCACAGTCTATGGGCACTGGTGGCAGGTGAGATGATATGGTAAGTTGGGAGTAGACTTTTTTTTAAAGGTTTGAAAGGTTCCAGGTCTAAGTTTAGGGTAATCATCCGACATTTCCCATTTATAAGAACTGGGGAAAAGTTGGTCAGTGGGAATCGAATCCCGGACATTCCACTCACGAGTCCCCGACTTATAGACCTTCGCCACTCGTGTCGGTGCAATTATAGTTAATAATATGCCATGCTTCGTTTGTAAATTTTTTAAACTATTGAAATTTGTTCATTTGCTGTCAAAGTAATAAGCATTTAACTGCTGATACACAAGGAAATGTTATAGCTACATTTGAATTGTTCTTATAAATATTTATTTTATATTACAAATATTCTTATCGATAGTATGGATGTTAAAGCATCAAAAATCATCCATAGAGCATCTTCATTATTTGCACAATAGATCTCCGGATTCCTAGACCAAATTTGCACCTTATGTTCTGTGCTATTTCAATATATTCCAAAGTAAGTCCATTGCAACTGCAATTTTTAAGTACAGCTAGAATTGTTAGATAAGTTTCCTTTTCGTTCCTGAATTTCTGCTCTAATTTTATCTAACTTCTAATAGCGGGACTCCGTTAAACATTTCACGCTTTAAAAGGTAATAATAAGAATACTGAATGTGTCATGCGGCGATTGTTTGGCGTCGACACGGTACGTGGAAGAAGTGCAACTGTAATATTTCTTGAGAACATATTTACGTTCTTCCTGTTTTTCAGTTGTTCTGCTCAAGCCCACTTCTTCGTATTTCACGTTTCGCTTCCCATCGCACTTTGATGTGTAGCAGTAACACCGAGGAAAGCGATATTTAAGCGTGAAGTTGCGGTAATAGGTGGCGCAGGGCAGGACAGAGATGTTTTCGGAGATAACTTTGTCTGGGAGGAAATGTTTCCTGGAACGTTGTGAGTATGACTTCATACTGAAAATACGGAGTGTCTTTATGTGTCGTTCCATTGTTCTTTACAAGAGAAAAACATTACTGCGAAATAAGATAGAGTATTCACGATCTTTAACAAGTTTAAAATAATTAATATGTCTGCATCAGAACAATTATGAAGATGTTTGCCATTTGTTAAAAAAAAGTAATATCAGAAAGATATGCAGTGCATTTGAATTTATATCATGATAAGAATGGAGTTGTGAACGCAATTAAGAAATTGAGAAGGAAGGGTGTTCTAAAATTTTTCGGTCTGACTGAGAGATGTCGTGAAGACGGGCTGATTGTCTGTTTCTCCGAACAAACTGGGCACACCTAGGAGATTATGGCGATTATTGTCATCAGTTTCTCACCCAGTGGTTGTCGGAACACCGTCTCAAGAATCCTCCAGATCTTCGAGAGTTGCCGATTCAGGCACCCCAGGTTAAGAAGCTACTTCAGTTAATCGCATACTGTCCTGTCGACCTACATGGCCAACCACCGAAAACCAGAGACTTGTATACTGCCTGGTTATTTCAATTGCCGGCTTCCAAAGTAGTTCTCCAACACCCAATGTACAATTGGCACCGAATCTGGTCCAACATTCGACATCCTGCACTCAACACTTACCAACGGAGTGTCTGGTACCAACTGGTGAATAATATCTTCCCTACAAATGAGCATCTACATCGTATTGGAATGAAGATATCTCCTAACTGTGATGCTTGCGGCCTTCAAGATACAATACTGCATCGTTTAGAATGTGGTGCTGCTGCATCAGCATGGCGGAGGGTGCAGGCCAAGAACCTCCGGTTCCTGGACGTCTCTGAGAAATGTTTTGAACCCCATTATTTGACATTTCCAGTATTTAGTTGGTGTTCAGTAGCTCAAAGAATGGCAGTGTTGCGATGTATTGGACAATATTTACTTGAGTTTGAAGGTTTAATTAAAAAAAAAAAAACAGCTGGATCACCACTCAGCCGCCGCATCGCGCCGGCAGCCGTAGAAGATGCTGTATGTATAGATGTGCAACTTTTATTATGTTGTTTCTTAAATTAACTTGATTATTAAGATATCATTTTTAAAATGTTTTGAGTCAAAACTTCCTAATTCTCATAGATGGAAAATAAATGTAAAAACAACTAACATATAAATAAATACAATAAAAATAACTATAATAGTGGTTAAGTATCATCCTTTGGATGACGCGCCGTAAACTTTCAGACTGCTAGTGTAGTCACTTGTTTGTGACGATCGTATAAACAAACCAGTGTTAACATTTTTTACAAAACGGATAAACTGAAATAGGAGATGTGAGTACTTCGTTTTGAAGGATTTAACCCCAACATAAATACAAAGGTAGTTAAATTTCACATTACAGGATTCTTCCCCTTGCTTTTCGATGGTTAAAAAGTGGACTGCTGAATTTAACCGTGGTCGTACATCCATTCAAGATGACGAGCGCTCAGGGCATCCCAAAACTGCTAAGACCGACGAGACTGTAACCAAAATTCACAATGTCGTACTCAAAGATCGCTGATTGAAGGTATGCGAATTGGCTGACATTGCAAAGACCTTGATAGACGGTGTTCACCAGACATTTTGAGTATGAGAAAGCTTTCCGCTCGATAGGTCCCGCGTTTATTAACAATAAACAAAATGATTTCGTAAGAGTATTTAGACTTGTTTAAAGACAAATCCAGCGAGTTTCTTAGAAGTTTCATAGGAGTTGATGAAACGTGGATTAATCACTCACTACACGCCAGAGAAGAAGGAAACAGTGATCAGCAACGGGTGAAATGATGGAAAAGTTGTGGGTACAGTTTTCTCGTGTTCTAATGGTGTGGTGCTCGCAGACTACCTCCAGAAGGGCAGAACCATCACCGGGGAGTATTACCCTGTACTACTGGACCAGCTGAAGGATGTTATTCAGAATGAACGTCCACACATTGGGAAAAAGTAATTTCTCTTTCATCACGATAATCACCTTCTCACAAATCTGGGAATGTTGCAGAAAAACTGCATGACCTTCGCTCCAAGTGCTTCCGCATTCTCCATGTTTGCTGAATTTTGGCTCCCAGATACTTTTGGTTCTCATGAAATGAAAAAATGGCTAGGTGGACGAAGATTCATATGAAAGTATGGGGTTGAGACCGAGATGGACCCTTATTTTTCACAGTTGGACAAATCTTATTATTAAAAGTTGGAAGGACGTTTAACTAAATGCATGACTACATTGAAAAAATCATTATATATATACACGTTTCTCTTATCTTGTGTTTTCTTGGACAAGTCGAGAACTTTTAGAACGTTCGTCGTATTGCTTAAAATTGTTTTTATTTACTATACCTCGACGTAGTACTACCTCCAGTTTGTGTGTTGTAAGGGACAGGGTGTATCGCACTTCTTTGGCCAATATTATGCATTTAAGTGGCCGAATCAGAGATTTAATACACATCTTCAGGACTAAATATATTTTTTTCTATGGATAACATTAACGATCTTTGGAATGAGCGAAGGTAAGATGTCGCACACTCAGAAATTAGAACTCTCTAGCTCTCTGGGTTAAGTTATACAACAAAAAATTGTACATTTTTTCCGTCTTATAAACATTTTCATTAATATTATAAATTTGGTACAGTCACGATATCATTCATAACGTGACATAAAATGAACTTTTCTTTTCCTATTTGAAGGATTACTCCTTTTAGTCTCTTCCTATAAGATTCTTGAATGTGTTCTCCATTTGGAAATAGGTCGATCTTTGTTTCTTATTTTAGGAAAAATGTGACACAGTATTCTTAAATGTTGATAAAATATATTTATTAGAGAATTCGTAGCTTAATTATATGTTGGGATTCTTACCTTATGCTTGTATTTCTTGCTTGTTCTGCCCACAATCTGAGAAACGCATCTTTTTCATATAGCACCGAGCTTTAACTTCCATATAGGAGTCATGATACTGTCATAGTGGTCGGTCCTGGTGGTCTAATGGTAACTATACTTTTCTCGTAAACACAAGATCGCGGGAACGATAGATGGATAGATGGATTTTTTCAGACGTAAAATCCTAAGTATGGCTTCCTTCGGAAGGGAAGTAAAGTCTTTGATCCCTTGTCGTAGATTTGCAGCACGATAAAGAACCTAAAGCCTCAAAAAGAGGCCTCTGAGCAAAATTAATCGACTGTTTCACGCCCTCAATTTATTGGGACGCTGATGACCTGGGATGTTAAAGAGTGTCTGTAAATTAAACAAATCATCAGCAATTTGCTAATTTTTAACCTAGTGCCGTCCGTCCTAATTTATTCTATATGGATGTTTTATATTACGACATAGTAAATCTAAAATGGTTAAATTTGGTAATTTTATCAATATATTATAAATGACTATTTTTCATCTTAAATTATTATTTCCCTAGAGTGTAAAGTAAACTAAGAGTATGCATAGATTTACTGAATATGTTGGCTAATTTTCAATCATCGTTTATGGATACAGCTTTGTTTTTAAGGTAAGAACTTACTTTTTATACTTTTGCAAAGTGAATGTTAAGCCCGTATGCTCAATGGGTTGAATTATATTGTGGTTATGTTATAGCAAAGTGTAGCAAATATGTAATACAACTTTGTTCTTTATATTAGTGTTGGTCTCTAGAAAGTAAAAAGTGGATTGACAGCCAAGAGTACGCCGAGTTCAAACATATTCGTCTTGTGAAGGTTCTGGAGCTTTCATTTTCGATTATTATTACATTTTAAAAATTCTGCTAATGATCGTAAGTTATACTATGTATCTCTTAAAGCAAATCATCCTGACAAGAACACCATGACTGAGCTTATATCAAGGTATTAGTTAGTTTCTTAATGCTATAATCAACTATTTTTGGTAAAGAAAGTGGCTCGTAAATGCAATATACATTATGTTAAAGTTTATACAAATATTTCAGTCACATACCTATAGTAATTTATTTCCGTACTTTTGGACAAATCTTCGAATATTCTTATTCTCTGTCACAGGGAGGTCTGGAATATGTAATGCAATGATTGAACATAACTTATGATTCTAAAATATATAAATTCATTTAAGTTTTAACAGTATTGTCCTATAAATTTATTTACTACCTTTCAATTTCTCTTATCAAATCATTCCCCAGTCTATTAAAATTGTTCTAATTCTCCAAATACGTTAACAGTTTGATTTGTTTTTAAACATATGGTTTGATATTATCTCAAGTATAAAAAATGCTTAACCAACAAAATGGCAATTGCGGTACAAGAATACATAAAATTCTATAAATAACATTGGAAATTATAAACCCTTCCAACAACTACTACACAGACAGAAATATGAATTGTAACGATAGCCCCTTTTGTCAACACCAATCTTCGTTATTAAAGGAAATATACGGCCAAAACTCGCCTTAATAATTACAGAAACTCCATTTCGCTTATTTGTTTCCGTCTCTTTGAGTTGCGGTTCGTCCCGCATTACTTTTCATTGTCAACGATAATTTGATTCCTTTAGAATTAGGTCTTGCAGGTTGCATGCAAACACGGCGAAGAGAGCAGAGTAAGGTCAGGCAAACTTCTTTCTCACCCCCTGTTTTCTGGTATTGAATGAGGAAAACCGATCTCTCTAGCTCTGTAACAGAAGAAAATATTCTGACATTTCCTTTTAGTAGTATTCAATTTAAATGCTCAAATCAGTCACGGCAAATTAAAATATGCCATTATAAACTGATATCGCCACCTAGTCGCATTCGCATCAATGTTTTTTGCTAGCAAAACTTCCTAGGAACTTCAAGATCTTGCTGTGGAGCATAGGCAAGGTGCAAAGCTTCTGAAGAGCTAATAGCAAATGATGTATTACTGTCCATTCCAATAATAAACAAACAAAAAAAAAAAAAACTTGCGGCTTATCGGGAATACGTAAAATGGTCTTTGAAAAGATGATAGTAGCATCAATGGACTTCTACACGTCAAAATTATTACATTTGATAGCGCTCAATTTTAACTGCAATTCAATCAAATCTTTAGAGCTCTGTAATGAATATGAGCCGCTTTTACGAATAACATACCTATAAACAATAATACGTGACCAAACCCAAATGATTGGATCATATTCCGGACATATTCACTACAGTTAAACGATTTAAAATAACAAGCAAGTTGTGATAAGCGTTTAATAAATTAAATTAGGCAGTACTGAGCCATTAAAATCAAAGGAATGAAGATGGTAAATTCGACAATTTACCGAAAAATGACAATTTCTTAAAGTAAGGATTTATTTTAATTCCTAAATACAGAACGGAATTTGACATTTGTTTGTCTGATTTTGAAAGATGCATTTGATATAGTTTGTCCATTTCTTCCATCCGCTCAAACTTGGACCAAAGAAAATTAATTTTAATGGGAGAACAATTATCAATCGACATGCAGTTTATAGCCAAATCACGACAAGGTTATCTAAACTGGACATATACATTACTTAAATTATGAACAAGATATTAATACACCTCTAGTATTCGGAATAAAACCTTTAAAATAATTTTTGAGCTAAAAGAAGGAAAATTGTATTAAAGCATCACTATGCAGGAAAAGCAAACTAAATATCAATAGGTAAAAACTTTGTATGAACAGTATGACAAAATTAAGTGCTAGATAATGTACGAAGTAAAAAAATAATAACCAGCCTATCCATTTTTAATCCTAGGAATTATTTTTGTTCTTACCACACTCGTCTATTTTACAGATATCAGGGCAAGCTGATGCTAGAAAGCTGCAGTAGCTACAGAAAAAATGCTTTGGAATTAATGGTCAGTAGTTCTGAGAATTAATGTTATTAATTTTGGAATCAGTTACTTCCTCAGGGAAGCGGCAAATGCTGGGGCGGTCTCCAGTTTAAAGACGTTTACTAGTGCTTTTTTAAGTATTCTAATTAATAAACACGTGTAAAACAAAATATCACGAGAAAACGGGGTCTCCTGTCTCCTTATATACTATTTAAGACGAAAATTTATAAGGGAACATAGAAAAGTGACCCATAAGCTTTTACAGCATAACTTTCTGCACCAGAGGTTGAAAGGTAACCGAAAACTTATTGCATAAAGAGCTCTTGGCCCGTGATCTTGGCTTACCACTACTAGTGACGGCGTTCTGCACACTGCCTTGTTGCGGTTGCTTTCAACCACAATCACAATGAACGGTGTAATGTACGCTAATACATGACAAAATTGTATCATACACTTCATGATAAATGAACTTAGTGAAAAGATGCATATGTCAGACTACTTCAAGACAACACTCGTTCTTATGTTGCGGACAGTAAATGTGAAGAATTCAATAGATCGTGCGCTGGTGACATTACACCGAGAAAACGGGTTTATGAACAAAGTGAGATACGAGAGATATTGCTGATAAAATCACTTAACAAGTATACTATGTACTATTTTAGTTAGTCCTTTATGTTTATAAATAAATAAGTATAAATTAAATGTATTCCATCCATTCTGATACGTTCCTTGTTTTAAAGACATAGTGCGCCTATTACTTCCTAGTCGGTCCTAGTGGTCTAGTTGTAACCATACTTGCCTCCTAAACCCAAGATCGCGGGTTCAATCCCGGCCAGGATAGGTGGAATTTTTCGGACGTAAAAATTCAAAGTATGGCTTCCTTCTGAAGGGTAGTAAAGCCACGAGTTGTACATTTACGGCACGAAAAAGAACCTCAAGCAGGAAAGAAGAGGCCTCTGAGCAAAAATTACCGACGTTTCACGCCCTGAATGAATGGGATGCTGATGACCAGAGATGTTAAAGAGCGCCCATAAATAAAACAAATCAACATTCCTTCCTATACATGGAAAGAATGTTATTTAAATTTGTGAATAATGATACTAATATTTTATTTGTGGTTTTTAAACGTACTTACGGGGTAAAACTACATGTTTATATATAAAACTAAATTTCTGCTTAAAAATGTGATTTTCAATGTCTGCCCTTGAACGTGCGCAAGGAAGATTACCCCGAAATCTGCGCGCAACTGATGTGTGTTATGGGCCAGACAGAGAGAGAGAGAGAGAGAGAGAGAGAGAGAGAGAGAGAGAGCATGCACTTCTCCTGTCTACTAGCTTTAAAAATATGCTACAGCTTAAATAGATTAACATTCATCACCAAAACAAAGTTTAAAAATATCCGATCATTTTACAATGCTTACTTATTGACTGTCATATCACCATGGCAATGGCATTCATTACAATATTAATCTTATTGCCGTACTGACAGAAATACTTACTAGTCATGCTTTATATTAAAATGGGCTCCTACAAAAAAGAAAAAAAAAATCACTTACAAGCAAAGCAACTTCAGCTTTACCTCATTTATTATATACATGTTGTTATCTGGTACAGCAAAAAACCTACATGTTTTTATTAATATCTACGTTCCCTTTATGACGAAAGATATATGAAGCAATATTCTTTTCGTTCTCCTCAGACCCCTCTAAATAAGCATTTTAGTAATTTTCAAACATGATGAAATAACTGTCGAAGCTGCTACTTCAGTACCTGAAGGCATGCTTTCTTCAGAACCACTCATTTTGGAAATAGAATTATTTTACTTCTTTCCAGCTAGTGGTGTATCTGTTAACATAAATTGATGTGGTGACGTTGTGTGTATATCTATATCATGATCAACAGAACACTAAGTATGGTCTACTTTGAATCACAGTGTAGAATGTATAATTGAAGGACTTTGATGTTATTTAGAAATAATTTATCATTGTTATTAAAAACGTTGTATTGAATGGCTAAAATATTGCACGCAGCTAGTGGGTTGAGCTTAATTACAGTTCTAATGTAATTAATAACTCAACTATCGCCTCCTTCTACAAATTATACTCGTGCTGTGTAAATAACTATTAATAACACTGAGGGTTATTACATATAATTCCTAATTTGAGTAACTTGTATTAAAAGAATATTTTTAGGATGAGCTGTATAAAAAGTATTTGCTCTGTGTACCTATAATTATAGTTTTTCAAAGCCATACAAAGGATGATACACGAAGAACACGTTACTAGATTTTCTATCTTTCTCATATCTTGACTTAAAAACAGCTTTCGTTCAAGACGCTTGATCTTACTCGGAAAATCAAAACTTTCTAGGCAAACTAGTAGACAGGAGAAGTGCAGAAAGGTAGCAGGTGTTCCGAGGCAACGTTGATAGGCGAAAAACTGAACTAACTGGTTAAGTAAGCAACTAACTGCAAGGAAGAGAGCCCCAAAATCTGCGCGCAACTGATGAATTTGTGTGATGGGCTAGACAGAGAGAGAACATGCATGTGCGCTATGGGCTTTTTGTGCAGTTGAAAATTATGCAAACTACCAGCGAGAAGCACTTGGCGGGAAGGTGAGGGAGAGGGGTGATAGTCTATAACCAGCACCAACACCCCTCGTTTGTGTTGCAATTGTGGGAAAGACGCGGATGAGAAGGGCTGAAAAAATCATTCGGCATCGATATAGCCTCGTGTCATTTCAGAGCCGAAAGATATCCTCAACATCGTGGACCCTCTCTCACCAAAATGTTTCACTTTATACCCTCCCCCGCCGTTTATAGGTAGGGGTGGAAATCGCGAAGGGTGTTTTGTGCCACAATGTGCGTGCGGGGATCGCGAAAAGAGGATTAATAAAAATAAAGCTACATAAGTTACGATTGAAGAGGCAGGTTCAAAACCGGAGCGTCCGTCAGTATGGGACATATAAATTGTGGCCCCCCTCATTGTCGCCACCAATATGTTACCACTCTTTGTGCTGCGAAAATATAATATAAAATAAAGACAAACTTCCCCAGCTGCGTCCCTGAAACTTTAAAAAGAGACGGGATTTTCCTCCCGTTGTTGGTAGCAATTTCATAAAAACATGTATTCCTTTCTTTGTTATTCTGCGTTCAATTCATCCCCTATTTAGCTGATACCATATTGTGTGGATAGTTTACAGCGGTTTTGGTTTGGTGATAAGGGTCAGGGTTGCAGAAAAAAGATGTAACAAAGGGAGAGTTTTGTCGCGAGGTCTCCATTTCTTCTAACACCGATCTTAATCGCACTCTACTTTGTACTTCCGAAAAGAATTTCTGTATTTTCGCACAATTAATTAAAAACCTCAAAATATCAAATAAAGAACTGTTAATAACCTGATAGATATCATGGAGACATATAATTCAAAGATGTCAATCACCAAGACGAAATCAAGGGCTTTTAAAGGGAACAATCATGTAAGGTGTGAAATAGATATAAATGAAGAAATAATGGAACAGTAATCTAGTTTTAATTATTTACATTTTAATGTTTTAATGATCATACAGTAAAAGATGAAGATGGGTCTGAATATAAAACTAAATAAATTAAGACAAACGAATGGATCAATAATAAGAACATAAAAAACAAAACGTCAAAAGCAACACAAATGAAATTCTACAAGGTAATGGCAGTACCAATGGTAACACATGGAAGTGAAAATTGGACTATGAATAAGACAGATAGGAAAAGAATAGAAACCGCAAACATCAGAGTTTTAAAAGCAGTAGCTGGATTTTCCCTCTTAGATAAACAAAGAAATTAAGACATTTTAAAACAGTTAAGTATGTATAATTTAAACGAAAAAGGTAATGAAAATAAAAAGAATTGATATCAGTATATATTAAGAGTGAAAGAGAAACGGATACCAAAAGTTTTACTAAATTATAAACCTAGAGGATATCGCCAAGTAGGAAGACCAAGAACAAGATGGAGTGATATGTTTAATTGAGGACCGAACAGGCCTACATGCCTATACCTTGTGAAAGAAGAACTGGTTTTCTATTTAAATTATGAGACATTAAGTCCAGTCTTTAACCATGGATGTACATCATTGATTTCCGAAGAATTCTGGATTATATAACCACACTGCGGTAGAAAGAATACACCCAAATGCTCCATTAGCAATTAACGAGTATGATAAGTTTTAATTCTCACCAAGACGAGATTCCAGCTACTTACTATTTCTTTTTTCACAAGAAGTGTTCTCTTAAAGTTACCAAAACCTATCCAGAAGATATTGTGAATAACACAGTAAATAAGATATAGATTATTCTAAAGTGAGTATCTAGTTTCAAATCGTCGTAAGTTTGGACATCTGTTAGATTATGCAAAAATAAAAACACAAATTTATTCGTGAAGGAACGGAATTTGATTATAATAAGAATATTTTAAAATAATTAACATGAAACGTTGAATATTGACATGTGATATCGATTGTTGAAGCATCTCACGTATATACTAAGAAACATATATAATATAACCAGTAGTTTAGCTGGATTCATATACGGTGACCTAGAAGACCAACTGTTCCTGCTAATTACATGATAAATTAGCATAATTTATGTTGTTTTTCAGTTCTATGCATGTGAAGTGAGCCTCAAAATCATTTCCTTATTATGATTCTGTAATGCTGGATTTACAATGTCTTGCAACACTCGGAAATTTCGCAGCCCGTTTACCGTTACCGGTCCATTTTCCATTTCTTGCCGTTCTTGCACCTGGGGAGGGTGCCAGCAGGTACTTGTTCTTGCGTGAGAAAGACACCACGAACCTGCTACTGGCGCCTGCGCAATAACATCTGTAAATGACGTCACAACTCTACGATAGGAAGCCGCTGGGTGTTCGGCAGACAAGAGGAGAAGCTGCTTGAATTCGACAAGGACAGCCCTTTTCTTCCTTCTCCTGCAGAATTTTTTCTTTCGGTCTCCAAAGTTTGGCGGTGATTTAATTTAAAGTATAAAACACCTTTCGGCACAAAGTTCCTCCCGCAGTGTTAGGATAAAGATTATTCGGAAAGTTCGCTCTTTGCAGTTATAAATGGGACAAGGATGATAGACTGTTGCTTGGGGAAATTGTATTTATATTTTATTTGTTGAGTTTTCTGAATACTTGTATCTTTCCCTTTTCACTCTTTATAATATTGTATGGAAGACAATTTCAAAGCTTGTTAATATTCTTTGTATGTAACCACTTGACGGCGGCCCCGTTTTACTTGGGAGATATGTAAAGCAAGTTCTTTCAGAACGTTTCCTTCGACTAATATATTGTGACTATAGGTATATGTTGTGCTATTGTTAGAGCCCGTTTCGTCTCGTTTCATTATAAAGTTTTTGTCAGTCATTCAAATAGTAACTAACAGCAATAATTCAACCATCCAATCTCCAAGCATGCTCCATCCGACCTTGCTTGTAGTACAGAAAGGTCAAGGCAAGTAACAGACGACAGGAATGTCATGATCTAGCACTGAACACAATGGTGGAGGATGCCAAAAAGCAAAGAAAGCATGGAACAGAAACAAGGTTTTGTTATAAAATGTGATATAAAACCACATCTACAATCCTCGCTGAACAATTCTGTTCCTGATATTTTCAGCCTTGTCCTAACACCTCCGTTTAATTCATAATGGACTTATCTGTCCACAATATATTTTATAGCTATTTACCATTATTCTGAATTTCTACTACTACTTGCAAAGTGAAAATGACGCGAATCTGCTTATTTTATTCTTTTAGTTGTAAACACAGTTTCAGTTGTCGTCTCATATTTCGCCACACTGCTGAATAACTTATCTCCAAACGCTTTGCAACTTTATTAGCACTACATTATATGCAGAATTTTCCGGAACTTTTTCAGAGTAGAGTTCACTCCTCATCCATGTAATTTTGTTACATTTTGTTTGTAATCTTCCAGCGCATTGGGATATTATTGTTGCATTATTAATAGCAATGAACGAGGCCAATAAGAAATCATAAAGACAAAACCATTCTAAAAATTATTGTTAGAAAATTTTAGGAATTCTAAAATGCAATTGTTTATACAAGCACAGTTACCACAGGAACAAAAGCTAAACAAATACATATGAAAAATCATCAATTTTTCTAATGATAGTATCTATAAAGAACTAGATCGTTAATGTGCACAGAAGATACAGTAAATTCCAATTAAAAATATATTTTAGAATAACCTTATATCTTAATAAAAAACACAAACCTGTAAATATTATTGGTGCAAACATTATCAATAATCACGAAGCACTGCAGTGAAGAGAATGCCCAAAGAACTTACAAAAGAGGTCACTAAATGTGAACATATGTGATGTTCTTACCGGCATTCTCGACATCCACCTACAACGTGTTCGTCCAAATATATCTCCCAAAAGCATAGCGCAATGATAACACACAAGTAACGTATTTGACTTTAATTCGATGAGAATCCAGTACAAAATATTTAATTTCAAATGATGTAGATACTAATTTTCTCAAGTCATCGAATTCATTTTAGACCTCATTATTTAATCAGAATGCGTTATCTTCAATCAAAGAATGATCTTATTCAGACATGTGATGTATATTTGCATGCGTTGTTTTCCTCTAATAGAAAAAAAAAAAACACACACACACAACTCAAAAGCTGATGCTCGTAAATAAAGTTTCTACACTTACAATATCTGACTCTGAAACACTGCTGGCATTGAAATGGCAAGAGATGCGTTAAACTAGCTCACGTTTTCTCATAGGGAACGAGTAAGACTCGTCAAAATACGACTGCAATACCAGAAAATGTCTAAATTTGATCAAGGGAGAATTGTGGCTTATCGAGAGTGCCGGATGTCATTCCGAGAACTTAGTGTTCCTGTTGGACGGAAGGTGTCCACATTGAATCAAATATGAGAGCAGTGAATCGAGGTAGAACGAAAATACATACGTGAAAGAACCCAACGGTAGCGTCAAACAAGCAACCACATGATTATTATGACCTTCAAAATGTGTTGCAATTTTAATAAAACAGGTTATTTAGTGAAGCCAGATTGTGGGGTGATCAATAACATAGTCATAGACTTAAAGGATCTAATCAGAAATGCATAGCAGGCATCTTGGTGGAGATAAGGCAACACTCTCCTTTTCTCTCTCCTACTTTTCCTTTGCCCTCCTTACGCCTTTCTTCTCCCTTTACAATGTGAATGATCTACAGTCTGTATCTTATTATCTTGTTGCAATGTATGCTGAGCTTACTAACACGTTCAGGATTGATCAATGTTTACAAAGATACTTTATAAATTTAATTACAACTAAAACAAGAAGCATGTGGTTAATATTTCATGAAGTGATCATTTTGTTTTCATTTTTAAACATTTGTATGCCTGACACAAGAGCTATAATTCTATAAAACATTTTGACCAAACGGTTTACAAGATATGCAGGTTTGATGTCTGGTTTTCATTTACATTTACGTGTAAACGCAAGGCATACAGAGTCATGGGAAGCTTATTCCAGGTGTAACAACCAGAGTCAATAGCATCCTTACCGAGGGGGTTGGGCCGCGTCTATGTCGAGCGACGTCGCATTCCACGTGCTGCGTGTCTGTCTGCGGTCGATGTCGTTCCTGAAAAATTGCGACGTCTAATTCTTAGGTTTTGCTCCAGGAAGATAAAGTGGTAGCCTGCGACAGACGAGCGCGGAGGTCTCTCTCGAGGGGACGGTCGGTAGATGCTCAAAGTGGAGGAAGGCAAGTAATTTCTGGGAAAACAGAAATTCCTGAACCTGCCTCGTGTCAAACCGAGAGAATATACATTTTTACTCCTCCCACACAACTACACAGTTGTGTTTCTTTGCTCTCTGATGTGTACGAAGAAGCAGAAAATTCTCCAAAAATGATACCACAAAAGCTGTTCATGGAATCTTCTTCATGTGCCGCTTCTCTAGTAGCCAGTGTTAAAATAGCTTTCTTGTAAGTTGATACATATGCAGGAAAAAGGGAGCTGTATAGAACGCTCTAATATAACAGTAATAATGCTAGTCTATAGAGTAATACTTATAGTTGCGTGTATTCAACTGTTTCATTCAGAAATTTAAATGTGTCTATGTATTTTTCTCTCTCTCTACTGGGTTGACTGTGTGCTAATATTAACAATAGTATCCTACAAAGTAATATTATTATGCTGAACAAAAGAAAGTGAATAAAACATCAACATAATGGAATGGGTGGCTCAGGCGGTAATGCTTGGGATTTACATTTGAAAGTCCCCAGTTCAAATTCCTTGTGGCGGGTCATCGTGACTTTGAGTTGAGTTTTTTCGTGGTTTCCCCTGATCACATTGTTGGAATTGATATTTACTTTTCACGAACTTCCCTGTTCCTCATTATCAGAGTTGCAAGGCCAGGCGACGTGGGTTGGCGTTGAGCGGTGTGCAATGGTAGAATTTGAAATAACTACCCTGGCATGGCAGCAATCCTTCCTAGGGGACTTTACAGGGGCGTCGTCACAACAGATCAACAAAATAAAAGTAATCCAGAAACATTAGGGAACCCCACCTGCACCCATATCTGTTGTCCCATAAACCTGGCCGCCCTTCGTATTCCTGACTAAAGCCCTCTGTTATATAAGTACGGACATGCTCCACTTTGGACCTAACCGTCTCTAACTCCCATAAGACTACGTGTTAAGTTTCTGTTGTTTTACTCGATTGTCATACAGTTAATTCCTAAAATATTTGTGTTATATTGTTGAATGATACTTTCTGCGTCTGCTTATGTTCCTCTTTTTGCATTAGAAGGCCTAGATCAGACAGAAAATGCATTTTTTGAGACTATGTCAGTTATAGTTACGACACTTTAGCGTAGTACCGCATCCGAACTCAGCGGCCAATGACGGGTCATTTGCAGGAAGAGGAAAAGGCTGTCATCGGTTAAAATTGAAATCGCAATATTAAACGCCTTAATTATTTTAAAACGTGAAACTTAAAATAAGAATTTTTCATTTTATTTTGCTATTCACTATTTAAATTATTTGTTGTAATGCATTTATTATACCAACGTTGAATAAACAGTACAAGGCCTACAGTTAACCTGTAAGTTAAGCATGAATTATAAGAATTTAGGGCTCATAAGGAATTCAATTTAGAACAAAAATTTTATAAGAACAAAAGTCTCACTAAACCCCACAATCTTCTTCAACAGTGAAATGAAATGAAATGAATTGAAATGAAATAAGCATGCATCAAGTTTTAAAAATAGTTATAATCTTATATCTTTACTTTAGGCTTCAAGCTTTTTCCACATTTCCAATATATATTTTCACATATAAAATCACCAAATCATAAGCGTTAAATTTAAGATAGTCTATTCCATTTAACATCAAATACTAAGAAAAATATTACATAATATTTACATAACACAGTCAAGAGTTCTTTGGTGGAATCTAGTTCTTTCTTCCAGTTTTTTTAACTCCAAATGTTTCGTTTTTCGACGTCGTATTTTCCTGAAGGAATGCGATATAGCGTAACGCCTTTCTTTTCTTAAATTGTACAACCCACTGCACAACATCTGGGCATATTGACTAAATTAAAATAAAACATTTAAAAATGTTCTGCATATAAGCATATAGCACAATACACAGACATCAAGCCCAAAATGGTGGTTGATGTTGGTGAACCAATCACGAAGCTCGGCTGTCGGCAAATTCCGCCGCAAAGCGGGTTCATACTTGTTAAATAGAGCGCTTTATTCCTCACTTCGCCTCTTTCTTTAAGAGGTTCCGTAGAATATAAAATATCCTCTTTGGACTTTTATGTCTGAAATCCTTCTCTTCACTTAATCCAATCCATTCCAATGCAATCTATCAACATTAGCAAAACAAAACTTTGAGAGCAAAAAGCGACTAAACATAAATAACAATGTGATTGCTTATATTGAAAAGTTTTTGGATACGATTGTTTGGGAGGATTTATAAATAAATTTTAGGGAAAATCTCATTGATATAAATAAAATTTTGGAGCTTATAAAAACTAGAAATTAAATATCTGAATTAGAAAAAACAGTCATATTATTTTAAACACAGAGAGAGTATACAAACAAATGACGTAAAAGATAAACATCACTCTAAGGGACAAAATGAAGAACCGCGACATTAGCAGAAGAACTTAACTGAAAGACAGGGCAGAAACGGCACACAACGTTAAATGTTGGCTTATAACCAAACAGAATATGGACTTAACCCAAGTCTTGAACTTATTACAGAAAGGTGAATATTATAATACTCGAATATTGCAGTGGTTAAAAACTGGTAAACCAACTGACAATATCGAAAATTACAGATATTAGTATCTTTTGTATCTTTGTATCAATACCATCTTCCACAGTTGAGTTCAGATAGTATGAATGCATTGCCTGATGATGATTATATTTTTGTTACTTCCTTCTGCATTCTTATGTCCCTTTGTGCAACACATTTAATTACATTTTCCGAAACTTATGATCTTGAAATATACGTTTATGCAATAAACACGTAGGCTTTATTTCCCGTCCACTGACGTTTGCAATGTTATTATCCACCACCACTACTATCACCCATCATTTACCATTTGCAGACGATAATATACAGAGAAAATCAAGATGTTCCATATGTGACAAGAAAACTTATAGAAGAATACAGGTAGAAGTTTGAAAAACCATTATCAAAAATACAATATTTAAAAAAGCAAAATTAATTAGAAAAAATATGAGCAAAAATAATAAAAATAAATGAGACAATAGATACGAACTAGATATAAAGGGAGAAAATAAATACAGAAAGTATCGATTCTTTGCATTCATTTAAACGTAATCTCCTTTACCGTCAAGGAGTATTGTAGGTGATCGGCTAAATAATTACTTTGTGCATATAATGTATAGTAAACACATCACAATTTCCTTATGTTGCTGTGACACAGCATGTACTACCCATTTCGTTAATAACAACGTTGACCTGTCTTAACAGCAAAGTATCAACATTTGCACGTTTTTTTACTGGACAACTGGCAAACCATATTCGTTATACAGGTTTAAAACTGGTCATAGGTTCTTATCTCAAGTGATTGCCAGTTTTAATGTATCCAAAAGAAAGTGAGTATATGCAAGGTTCCTAATAGTTGTGCCTTTGCATGATAACTATGAAAAAAATGAAGTAAATATCTTATTTCCGTAGATTAAATTAAGTAGGCTGTAAATGGATTCAGAGTCAGATAGGATAGTCTCCAGTTCATGATCGGAACTCGAATCACGGACCTTCGACTTGCCGTGCAGATGCTCTTACAATCTGAGCTACCATACCCTGTCCGATCAAAACCGCTAATCTCCCCATCTGAGTCTATTAAATCCTGGAGACCTCTTAAGCTCAGATAACTCAGATGGTAAGCATGTCTGTATTCGAGCCCCGTCAGTGACTTTGCATTTGCTCTATTTGACTGATTCCAAACCCTAGTCCACCACTCATTTCAAATACGTATGCTCTGAAGTTTCCCACATTTCACTCCTCATTTGTATATTCTGAAATTTCACTAGTTTAGTATTATTAATAATAAAACATGTAGAAATAGGTGAAAAACCTGATATTAAAGGAAGTATAATGTTGCAAATGTAATTGATGTTAGTGCAAAACATTAAGATTTAATATATGGAAAAAATAATTAAGTGTGCTTCTTATCTCCAGTATTTAATTTACTATTGCTCTAGTAACACTAAGTCATGAATTAATGTGGAAAAAAAACATTATTTGCATTTCTTTTGCAGTAACCAAATATTGATTGCCCTAACAGAACTCAGGGTGCAAGCTGCCACAATTACTGAGCACGAACCACAATTATCTAGGGAATACAATATAAACAATAGTGTTTCAAAGAACAATTTATGTAAACAAAATTAGTAGTTATAACAACAATGATCAGATTTTAATTGCTTGAGAGCTGAGATCCGTTTTTAAAACCAATAATAAATTAAATACGTCAAGTGTCGATGTAACTATAGAAGCTAAAAAGTAAAGCTACATTATGTTAGCAACCATATCTTACTCGTATTCTTGTGTATGAATAAGGAAATCAAATGTTATTCCGGTATTATTAAAATACGCTATATAGTTGGACAATTAAATAAAATTTAATTATTTAAATGAAGGAATAAAAGAAGTTAAAACTTATGAGAAAATACAGAAAATAGACTTCCTCCAGGTTACCAAAGCTATACTTCTGTGTACATCAAACAAAAGATTAGACATACTAGATCGCAAACCAAATAGCTAGGTTATTTTAGGAATAAAACAAGCTTAATATTTCATATATAAATTATTTATTTAAGGGTAAATATGTGTATTTAATATTTATATTTTTCAATTAGTATTGCCAGTTTGTATCAATTGATACATAGCATTGTTTTCTTTTCTGTTGTTACTTAAATAATTTTTATTGCGGGAGTGTGATTGCTTTATTAAACAGTAAATTACAATAAATTACTTTTTAACTTAGTAAAGTAACAATATACCATTTCCATTTACAACAGGGTCATATATTGTGTATATGCGTAGTTCGTTTGCTCTGCAGTGCCTCGGTGTTATTGCAGTAGCAACTAGCGGGAATGACGCGCTCAAGTTTACGTTAGTCAGCTGTGTTATACTGTGTCAGTTGCTGCCTTCTGTTCGAGCTGTACAGACTAGAGTTTGTTCATTGTGCTTCTCAAAATGAAAGTTTATTCAAGACATCTGTTTTGCGTGTGAATTACATTAGGTTATTCTTATTGATCCACTGAAATGTCCACCGAAAAATTCATACTTGAACAAAGAATTTTTATGTAGGATACAAACGTAAAAACTGAATCATTTGAACAATTTCAGGAAAAATTTCCTGGTACTCTATTTCCAAGTAGAAATACTGTTAGATGTCTGGTTAAAAGTTTAGGATAACAGGATTGCTAAACGTAAGAAGTGGAAAAGAAATGTTCTATGGAGGAATTCGTGTGAATGGAAATTTTATCCGAAGATGCCAGGAATGTCTGAATGCAAATGGATATTACTTTCAACACCACTTATAACAAGATTAGTAGTCATTATAGCGCATGTTACTATCACTAATAGATAAGTAACACGGGAGCTTTAGAACGGACAACCCTCCAGTGTAATAGACAGTGCGCGCAGCAGGCATATTTTTTTTTTGGGGGGGGGGGCTACTACCTCTGGGGATTTTTCCACGCCAGCGCATCATAATCGCTTCATCTAAATCACTTCCATTAGTTCAATGTAGCTGCAACATGCCGGGAGGAAATGCCCAAGTTCAAGGAAACAAGGCAATATTTAATTTTTTTATTGATTTATTTATTTATGGGCGCTCTTTAACATCTCAGGTTATCAGCGTCCCATTCTATTCAGGGCGTGAAACGGCCGACAAATTGCTCAGAGGTCTCTCTTTCAGGTTTGAGGTTCTGTTTTGTGCCGTAAATGTACGACACGGGACCCACGGCTTTACTGGAATATTTAAGTATGTATATGTACATTTAATGATAAACAGCCAAACATTTGCACTCCATATAGAAATGTCTTAAACAAGCAGGATCAAAGATTTCAAGCTTATGTTTTAGAGCTTAAAGTTTCTAAAGGGTATGCAGGTCACTAAACTTTTACTTTGTTCTTACCCGTTAAAGCATCCCGGTTAACATAAACGTCTATTAAGAGATTTTAATGTAGTATAATGTGCATTACTTCTATTAGGAAATGTGTGTCTGTAGATTTCAGCAGCTCTTACAGCATAACTTCTTACTTCCCACAAATCAGGTGCATGTCGGCAAGTTCAATAATAGTAACTATTCCTCCATTCCTTTAATTTGTGATTTGTTTGATGATTTATTTTGTCTTATAACTTTTGGTTACAAAACAAACAAATACCGCATGAAAAAATTGACAGATACCTCGCAATATTAAGAAAAAAGCTGAATCGCGACTTTGTTTCTAACAGCTGAATTCCTATTAGCACACTAATACAGTGGCATGCAATCATGTTTAGTCCAAGGAGGCGTGAATACATTGGAATATAAATGTTAAGGCTATTTAGCTTTAGTATGAATTTCTGAGCAACAAATTGCAATTACTTCAATAACTCTAAATTTCCATCCGTGACCCCTAGATTCCCCATCTTAAATTACACGTGAAAATATATATATTAATAATAGAGAGTAACAGCACATCTGTATATGTGATCAGAAAGTTTGCTTTCTATGCATCAATATTCTAAGGTCACAGTCATTCTGAAGTTAATTCATTATTTGGTAATTGTTTAAACGCAAGCGTTTCGAGTGACAGAGATAAACATATAAGATTGAAACTTTATTATTTTTTAAGGGAAAACAACAAAGAACTTTATATGAAACCGTTGGACTGTAGGTAAGTGGTTTCAAGCGTAGCAAAATACAAGCATCGAAGAAGTACCACGTCCTGGAGCTCCAAAATCAGCTTTGATGCCAGAAATCATCCATAAAGTTTATGTTGTTGTTTTAGCTGAGAGACGAGTAAAAGTGCGCGAGTTAACAGAGGCCACGAACATCTCAGTTGAGCGGGTTCATTTTAGTTGTACACCGCAGGATTGCTTCCGCGTCTGCTCTCTTCGGAGCATGAGCAAAATTGCATGCGAACATCGGCCGACTGTTAGAAATTTTTAGAAAAATCCAAATGATTTTTACAGCGTTTTATTGACTATAGACTAAACGTGGATTCATTACTATATACCGGAAACTAAACAGCAGCATAAGCAATGGACCGCCAGAGGGGAACCTGCTCCGAAAATGACAAAAAGCATTCCATCTCTGGAAATGTAATCGCTTCAGTTTCGGGAACGCAAAATAGATTCTCTTGATTAATTACTTGGAGAAGGAGACTGGAGAATACTGTGCATTTTTGGGGGGGATACTGACAAAGCGATCGCGGAAAGCGTCATGCAATTGCCAAAAAGAAGCCATAACAATGCGCCGTTGCAGTCACTCAGAATAAACTGACAGAATTACGCATTGAAATATTTCCGCATCCACCCTATTCATCAGATCTCGCTCCCTCGGATTACCATCTGCTCCCAAAACTCAAAATGTTCCTAGCTGGACAAAAATTAAGCCAAATAAAAGGTCTTACATGAGGTAAACAAGAATTTTTAGTGCCTCGAAGAAATACATTCACACGACGGAATCATGAAACAGGAGAAACGTTGGACTAAATATCTTGAAATTCGAGGAGCCTGTATAGAAAAATGAAGTGCGTTGCAAGACTGAACTTGTTCTCTTCAATGTTAATCACCTACAGCAGGTTGCCATCTTCACGAGCCAAAACCTCTAAAGCCAGCAATGGGTTATCTTTTATTCCCAATATAGGTTTCTAGTAATACTTGTGCTTTCCATGTTCTTTTTGATCTGTCTTTACTTCCCCTCAAAGGTTTTCATTTATAAAGCTTTGGTAAACTTTTTTCTTCCTCATCAAAACTATTTTAGTCTTCTTTTATCTAATCTATCTAACAAATAAAAATTGTAGTTATTTATTATTATTATTATTATTATTATTATTATTATTATTATTATTATTTCCTCATTCGTTAAATGGTCTTGCAATTCGTTTCAAATGATTAATTCCAACTGTAAATATTGTTTTTCTGTGTTTTTAATTCGTAATCCAAGTTCGCATGCAAATCGTATTCCAAAAATAACTATGATACATTTTAACTGCTTGAACCTTCATTTATTTCTCTGAACATTTGAATTTGTCATAAATGTTCAGGCCCAGGCACGAGGAGTATCAGTTATAAACAAGTACATTCGAAATGAGAGAATATGATTATTATTTTATTTTGCCTGTACTTTCTAGAACGTGTAAACAGGTTATGACTTGTACATCATGAGCATTCATCTTTCATATTTGATCAATCCAGTACTGTAATGTTAAGTAAATAATTTATTCAATCTTCAATTTTTCACTCACTCCTTATTCCCCAAATGAATTTCATTGCCAGGTATTTACAGCTTGTTATCATAAGAAGGGAGTACAGTAGTAGTATATATCCCTCCTCGCGTGATTTTAATATAAAAGTGATATCAAAAGTGGTGGGGGGTGATATCAAAAGTGGTGGGAGGTGGGGGTGGGGGTGGTGGTGGGAGGTGGGGGTGGGAGGTGGTGGTGGTGGTGGTGGGGGTGGTGGTGGGGGTGGTGGTGGTGGTGGGGGTGGTGGTGGTGGTGTGGGTGTTGTGGGGGTGGGGTGTTGATATCAAAATCTCAATTTGAATTGATATCAAAATTTCTGTTTGATTAAGCGATAGGAAAATCTCTGTTTGATCGAGTGTTGGATTTAAATCTCCGAAAAAAGTGTGTGTGATCAATTAATTACGTTGTAAAAAAATGGAGAGCCCTTCCGCCACTGCGTTGGCAGTTCGCCACTGCTCGCTCCCCCCTCCGCTCGCTCTCGCCGCTCGAGCGCACAATGCTTTTTGTCCCCTCGCTTTGTTCGCCCCCGCACAATGCTTTTTTGCGTGAATTCGGGGGCATCTTTTATTCTTCAATGGGCGGTTTCTTATTCGTTTGTATATATTCTTTTTAACAAAAACTCTGTATTTTCTCACACAGGGTTAGAAAAGTCAAAAACAATATGTGTGGGTTTTTCTTTACAGAGCCAAACTAAAAAGTTCTTTAACACGTTGGCTCTCTCTGTACACCACACAATGCTTTTTGTTCCCTCACATGGGAGTTGACACGGTGTTTTCAAAAGTCGAAAACAATATGTGGGTATTTTAAAAGTTTCTTTTCACGTTGCCTTTTCTCTGTATTTCTAAAAATCTATTATTTTCACAAGGAAACAAAAAACATTCTTCTAAAATCCTATCTTCAGAGACATTTAAAAGTTCTTTCTTTCGGGGGAAAAGACATTGTTAATAAAAGTTCTTTCACATCGACATGGGTGGTTTCTTATTCGTTTGTATATATTCTTTTTAACAAAAACTCTGTGTTTTCTCACACAGGGTTAGAAAAGTCAAAAACAATATGTGAGGGTTTTTCTTTACAGAGCCAACTAAAAGTTTCTTTTTCTGTATTTCCATGCTTTGTTCACGCGTGTTTATAAAAGAATTCGGGGGCCATCTTTTCTTCTTCTAAAAAACCGAGTCAATGGATTGTTTCTTATTCGTTTGTATATATTCTTTTTAACTTGTATATATTCTTTTTAACTAAAACTCTGTATTTTCTCACACAGGGTTAGAAAAGTCAAAAACAATATGTGTGGGTTTTTCTTTACAGAGCCAACTAAAAGTTTTCTTACTAACACACAGTGACAGAAAAAAGTCAAAAACAAGGGGATTCTTTTTTCTTCTTCTAGCAAACTCACACCGCGTACCCGATGGAAGATTAAAAAAACCTTCCCCCACCATTTGTACGACGATTGGCTGTAGGGTTATGCATGCGCAGTAGAAACCTCACCTTCTCATTGGTTGTGGGCGTGGTCTTTGTTGTCTATTGGGTGTGGGCGTTATCTTTTGTTGTCTATAAAAGTTCAATCGCGACGAAAGATGCTTATATCACGTGGTAATCATGTCTGCCAAGGTTGTCAACTACGGAGACGAATCTTCTGCCGATCAATCTTCTACAAACACTTCCATCAGTGACCAGGGGCCCGAGTCTTCGAGGAATAACGGAAACTCCGGTACTGGGAGTCTAGTTGAAGGGTTCACGTCGGTTTTAGAACAGTTCGTCAACAAAAAGAAAAGTTGTGATCATCGCAAGAGAACACGTTATGGGGGCAAGCTCACTCTTAAGAGAACACGTGGCTTCTCGGGCGGTGTGGCCAGCAAAAGTGATCAGACCGGAAACGGTGAACCATACCGTCCTGCTGCTTCGTCTTCTACCGGAGCTGCTTCGCCTTCTACCGGAGCTGCTTCGCCTTCTACCGGAGCTGCCTCGCCTTCTACCGGAGCTGCCTCGCCTTCTACCGGAGCTGCTTCGTCTTCTACCGGAGCTGCTTCGTCTTCTACCGGAGCTGGCTCGCCTTCTACCGGAAATGGTGTACCACCTTCTCTTGTTGACAGCATTGTGCCTTGGTAAGTGCAACCTTGCAACCATCTTTCGAAATTATTAACCATAGCCAGAGGGCAACTAAAAAATTTTATTCTGGGTACTCTGAAACTGAAATTATGGTGAGTTCGATGCCTAAAGATGCAGATCCTGACCAATGGGTTTCCAAAGTGTTTCATGATTATTTATCATTTGTTGATGACAATCTGCTAAAAAACCAACCAGGGTTCGTAGGAATAACCGTTCATGATACCAAAAATCCTGCTAGACCTTTTAACATGAGTGTACGTAGGTTTGATCAGGTAAACCCCGAGGCCGTATTGAAATCAATGGAGAAAATAATGCAAAGTAACAAAGAATTTTTGTTGGGAGGGGCAATCAAAATTTCGTGTATTTGGACAAATGAAATATCAGGTTCATGTTACAAACGCTGCGACGACTGTAGTAAAAACAAAGGTATTATAGAAATTAAAAACAAAGACAATCTTTGTCTACCTAGAGCCATCGCAGTGTGCAAATCCAAAATTGACGGGGATGTTCATTATGGTTCTATTACGCGATATGACCGTCTGCAAAAACAAAAAGCTGTAGAGTTGTGTGAGAAAATAGGCAAAACCGATGGCCCGTTTACACTTGACGACGTGAAACTCTTTGAAATAGCGCTAAAGGAGTATCCTATCACTGTTTTTGGTGGTCATAATGGTAAAAATGTCCTCTACAAGTCGGAAATTAACACCGATAAACACATCGACGTAATATTCCACGACAGCCATTTTAATGCAATTGTAAACCTACACGGGGCATTCAAATGTAAGTGGTATTGCCGACATTGTAATTTTCCCTCACTTAATAAAAAAGAAACTCACAGGTGTGATCTAAACTGTGTCAAGTGTCGACAGAGGTGTCCAACATCATTTGATAGGTATGTGAAATGCGATTCATGTCATCGCGATTTCAACGGGGAGACCTGTTTTAATAATCATTTGATTAAGGGGAAATATTACCCTAAATCCATGTCAGTATGCGACGTGGAAAAAGTATGACCGTTGTGTAACAAACTTGTGAATATGAGGCTTAGGAAAACTCCTCACCAGTGCGGAGAAATTTATTGTGTTACTTGTAAGGTCCATGTGAATGCCAACCACGAGTGCTACATTCGACCGTACAATTCACCAAATTTGCGAAAGAATTTCGTGTTCATGTTCATAGATTTCGAGTGTACTCAGAACACGCTTTATTCCACAGACGTGTTTGAACACATTCCTAATCTATGTATAATGCATAAAAGTTGTGGTCTGTGTGTGGACAAGTCTCATAAGATGCCCTATTGTACACAGTGTGGTGTTAAAGAATGGGTATTCGACAAGGAGCCTGTAAAAGAATTGTTTGACCACATCACACAACCAGGGTTCGAATCCCGTGACATTATTGTCATAGCACACAACTTGAGGTCGTATGATGGCCAGTTTTTGTTAAAACACATGGTGGGCACCCTAAATTGGGACCCCGAACTCATTATGAATGGAAGCAAAATTTACAGAATGAAGTATAAGAGTGTAACTTTTCTAGACTCTTTGAATTTCATTCCTATGCCACTGTCTCACTTTTCAAAAACCTTTCAACTCCCTGAATGTAAAGGTTATTTTCCTTACCTGTTCAACACCAAGGAAAACGAAAAGTATGTTGGTCCTGTACCTGAGCAAAAATATTACTGCCCAGATGGCATGAGTGTTGATGACCGCAAGACTTTCGAGCAGTGGCATAATGAAAAGTTGTCCTCAAATTATGTCTTTGACATGAAAAAAGAAATGGTTACTTACTGTAAAACTGACGTTTATCTCTTGAGTCAAGGTGTTTCCAAATTTAGGAAACAATTTATTGACGAGAACGGTATTGACCCGTTTAGAGAATGCGTCACCATAGCTCAGGCATGCATGAATGTATATAGGAAACGGTTCATGCCAAGAAATAAAATACCACTTATTCCCGCAGGAGGATACCGTTTAGCTGATAAGCAATCGCGGGTAGCGTGTATCTGGCTGTCTTGGTTGGAACAGCAGCAATCAACCATCATACAGCATGCTTATCGGTGTCGGGAAATTAAAGTTTTAGGGCATAAAGTGGACGGGTACAAAGAAGAAGGGAAATGTGTCTATTTCTTTCATGGATGCTTCTACCACGGTTGCACACGTTGTTACCCGAATAGGAATTCAAGGTTATACAACACTGGCAACCAGACCATGAGTTCCAGATACGAGGACACCGTGAAGGTCACGAAGATGATGAGGCATGCTGGGTATAACGTGACCGAGATGTGGGAGTGTGAGTTCAATGGTTTGATTAAGACCAGTAGGGTTTTGGCTGAATTTGTCAAAAGTTTTCCCTACCCCGAACCTCTCAATCCACGAGATGCCTTCTTTGGTGGACGTACAAATTGTACGAAAACCTACTGCGAAGCCTCTGGAGATATGAAAATGTTTTACTATGATGTGTGCAGTTTGTACCCGTTCGTAAATAAGACCAAGGCTTACCCTGTTGGACACCCAAAAATTCATGTGAATAATTTACCAAATTTGCAAGATGTTGAGGGCGGTATTGTAAAGTGTAAAATTCTTCCCCCAGAAAGACTGTACCACCCCGTCCTGCCGTCGCGCATTAACGGTAAACTTATGTTTCCGCTATGCCGAACATGTGCAGAGATGGAGAATCAGACAGAGTGCACGCATACAGAGGACGAAAGATGTATGACAGGAACCTGGGTAGTGGACGAGATTAAAGTCGCATTAGAGGAAGGTTATAGCGTGATTCACGTGTATGAAATATGGGAATATGACATGGTACGCTATAACCCCATCACTGGAGAAAAGGGGCTTTTTCAGGACTATGTGAATCAGTTTCTGAAAATTAAAACCGAAGCCTCCGGTTGGCCCAAAGACTGCGACACTCCTGCCATGAGAAACGAGTATATCGCACGATTTTTGGAAAAAGAAGGCGTGGCACTGGATAAAGACGCTATTGAAATCAATCCTGGCAGACGTGAGTTGGCCAAACTGATGTTAAACTCCTTTTGGGGAAAATACGGCCAAAGAGATAACTTGTCCACGTGCGAGCTTGTGAAAGATTATTCGAGGCTCATAGACCTACTTAATGACCCAGGTGTAGAGGTACAGTCTTACCTGCCCGCTACAGAGGAGGTAATGTATGTGGTGTGGAAACATTGCGAACAGAATCCTAAATTGAATTTTACTAGTAACACAGTCATAGCTGCATATACAACTGCCCATGCAAGAATCGAACTCTATTCCTACCTTAGGAGATTGGGCGAACGCGTGTGTTATTTCGACACAGATTCTGTTATAGCCACGTACAGACCGGGGGAATGGATGCCAACCACGGGGCCATTTTTAGGCTGTATGACAGATGAAATAGAAAAGTACGGCGATGGAGCGTATATTTGCAGATTTGCATCTACAGGTCCAAAAAGTTACACCATAGAGGTTAAGTGTGGAGATAAGACGCACTCTGTCTGTAAAATTAAAGGCATCACCCTCAACTCGGGGAATTTGGAAAATGTAAACTCCGACGTTATCAGGAACACCGTGCTGAGGGATAATTCAATGTCGGTAGTACTTGAAGGCACACAGATTTCTAGGAAATTTCTAGGAACTGTGGTAACTGAGTCTTCAGTGAAAACCTATAGGATGGTGGTCAACAAACGTGTGCAGTGTGAAAACTTTGATTCCTACCCGTATGGGTATAAAAGAAGGCGTGTCTAAATGAGATCACATCAGTCGCCCACAATGTCTACTAACCAACACTTTAAATTTAATTTCCCGTGCACTATGCTAATTGCAGGTCCGTCGCGGTGTGGTAAGTCTACATTTGTGAAAAATTTAATTAGTAATGCAGACAGAATGTTTGACAGACCCGCGAGAAAAGTGTTGTGGTGTCATCCATTAGAATATTCTCCTAAACCAAGCCCGTTCTTCGCAACCCATGCAGGTATACCAGATTTGGACACTGTTAACGAGGGGGATTTAGTTATTTTGGATGATTTAATGTATCAAGCCTCCGGGGAAAACGTGTCAAATTTTTTCACTAGAGATTCACATCACAAACGCTTTGGGATTATTTACATATTACAAAACGTGTTTCCACAAGGAAAGAAATTTCGAACTATATCTCTAAATGCAAACTACATTGTCGTGTTTAAAAACAATAGAGATAAAATGCAAATTCATAGGCTTTGTCAACAGATCGAACCAAAGAACTCTAGGTTTCTTTTAGAGGCATTTGAAAAAGCTACTGAAAACCCACACGGGTATCTAGTGTTGGATTGCACTCAGTACACGCCAAATCAATACAGGTATCGAACCGGCGTCCTACCAGGGGAAACGCCTTCTTATTTTATACCCAATTGTTGACCACTTTTCTGAAGGTTTTATTTGTGTGCTTCCCAGAGAGTTTAAATAAACGAGCAACGATCACACTTCAGTCATTTAATCACAGACATAGACAGGATGAGCATTGCCAGACTGAGTAGCCCACTGATTGCAAGGCAACATGCAAATTTGTCAGTGCTAGCCAAGGCTAAACCTATTTTGCGACAAAAACTGTTGAAAAGTGCTAACCCTCAGCTAATTAAAGCCATTTCCGAGTGTGTACTCAACGTGTGCAGAGGTCATGTTAGTTTACCTATAAATTGTTTAAAACGCTTAAAGAAGCATAAAGCTAGCTGGAGAAAATTAATTAACAAACGACTTTCCTTAAAGGAAAAGAAAAAGATTCTTGTACAGAGAGGAGGTTTTTTACCTGCTTTTCTACTCCCGATATTGGCTTCACTCGGTAGTGCACTCGTGTCAAATTTGAGTTAAATGAAGCACGGTAAGCAAATTATACTAGCTTCACAGCCAAAAGCTGTCGAAAAGCTTCACCTCGTGGACAAATCACTTAACCAACTCATCAGAGAAATGAATAAATTACAGCGTACACATTTACCACACCCTGAAAAATGGCAGTTGATAAAATATAAGTTGGCCAACTATCTCGATCTTATGTCACAAGTGAGGGAACCATACCTTGAAACCAATGGTATCGAGTCACAAGTGAGGGAACCATACCTTGAAACCAATGGTGTCGAGGTAAAGGAGGAAGAGAAATCGACAAAGACGAAAGTAAATAAAAGCCGATTACCAGTAAAAAAGTCTTATAACCTTCGCAGACAAGTGTGGGAACAACTATGAACGCACTGAAGAAAATCTATTTCAATCCTGAACACTATGCTGGTTTTGGCACTGCAGACAAACTTCGCAAGGCCACAGGTATACCGAAATCTAAGATCGAGTCGTTTCTTCAAACACAGGATAGTTATACATTTCATAGACCGATAAGAAAACGGTTCCCCACCAGAAATTATCACGTGACTAACATGGACGACCTTTGGGAGGCCGATTTAAATATTATGAGTGGCGTAAAGGAGCACAATAAACCATACGTTTACATCTTGACGGTTATTGATGTTTTCTCGAAATATGCTTGGGCTATACCATTAAAATCAAAAGTAGGGGGTGAAATTACAGAAGCGTTTAAAACTATATTCGCTCATCGTACCCCCAAGATATTGCAAACAGATAAAGGAACGGAGTTCACCAACAAAACCTTTCAAACATTTTTAACCAAACATGGTGTAAAGTATTACACTACAAAAAATAATGTCAAAGCCAGTGTTGTAGAACGTTTCAATAGAACCTTAAAGACGAAAATGTGGAAATATTTCACACATAAAAATACATATAGATACGTGGACGTGCTTCCTGCACTTTTAAAGTCTTACAATAGTTCCTTTCATAGGTCCATAAAGATGGCTCCAAAGGATGTCAATGAAGACAACATTTTGCATGTTTACGAAAATCTTTATGGTCGGAATGCAGACAAACCACGTAAAGTTAAATTTAACGTGGGAGACCATGTG
Organism: Metallyticus violacea; assembly: GCA_030762175.1. NCBI lineage: Eukaryota > Metazoa > Arthropoda > Insecta > Mantodea > Metallyticidae > Metallyticus > Metallyticus violacea. The sequence continues at coordinate 73,417,034 of CM060833.1, forward strand.
CGTATATCTAAGGAGAAAATGAAGTTTGCCAAGGGGTACGAGCAAAATTGGACGGACGAAATTTTACAGATTGACGAGGTGGTATACGGCTCCCCCGTTGTGTATAAATTAAAGGACTTGGGTGGGGAGGCCATAGACGGTATCTTTTACTCCGAGGAGATACAAAAGGTAGCTCCCCCGGCATCATTCAAAATAGACAAAATACTCGACACTAAAGGCCGCGGTCGAAATAAACAGTTTTTGGTTAAGTGGAGAGGTTATCCGACCAAGTTTAACTCGTGGGTACCGGGTTCGAGTATCAGCTCGATATGATTAGAACAAAACCATTTTCCCTCACGCTCGTGAGTAACGCCTCTATGGACCATTTCACTGACAATACAACTTCCAGATTTTCAAACATCTTACCCGAGAGAATAGTATTGCAAGGAGAATGGGAAGTCGCACTGCAAAAGGTTAGGTACCCTGTGAAATTCTATAACGTAACAAATCACGAAAATCAAATCATTGGTACAATGTATAATATGGTAGCACCAGTGACACATTCAAAATTTAACTTACAATTGCCACATGGCATCGTGCACAATTCTAAGGATTTGGTACATGCTGTCAACTCAGTTATACGTGAAAATTTGCAAGTCGAAGACTTTTTCATTTATAACGAGAACAAAAATACTGCCAGCATCAACATCAAAGTCGCACAGAACAGTCATATCCCCAGCAGCAAATATGTAGGATATATAGAAAATGCTGAGTCCTCTAGGAGATCGAAAACAGAAACTAAACCCCCTGAAGGCGCGAACCAAACGTTAAAAAACAAAGCTAGAAATATTGCTCCTACTAGAACTCCAAAACCTATCAATCCTAAACCACCAATCCCTCATAAACCGGGCACTTCTCCTACGGTAGAAACGCAGGAAAAACCTGACATTCCTCCTAAAACCACGTCAAAGAACCTAATACATGTGCTGGTTTTGTCGCCATCTTTGGCCAAGATGATGGGGTTCGAACCTTACACAAACGTGGTTGAACAGGAAATTGGCAAACACCCTGTAGATCCGTACATGGGTTTCCGTTACGAAATGTTCATTTACTGTAATCTGATAGTACCACAAGTGGTGGGCAACACGTTTGTGCAAGTCATTGAAAGCGTCTCTGTAGAGTATGAAAAACGTGACAACACCTGCATGACTATTGAAAAGTCGTTCATTCCACTTAACTGGGTACCTTTGATGCAACAGGACTTTAAAATCGTGAATATAGATTTAAGGAACGGTTATGGAGATTTCTTGCCATTTGTAGACGGACTTTCCTCTACTATAGTTCTAACGTTTCGTCCGAAACAGACATAATGGAGCTGGATACTGTCACCAGATATTACTTAAACCAGGCAGGAGGAGGATTATACAATCAAGATTTTCACCTGTATAGAGGCAAGCGTTATCAAAAGGGTAGCGGCTTGTTCTCTGCTCTCGGCGGTCTTTTCAGAACTGTGCTACCGTTTTTCAAGAGCGGAGTGAAAGCTATAGGTAAAGAAGCATTGAAAATGGGTGCCAACGTGCTTGCAGATGTTGCAAGTTCGGGGGTACCGCCAAAAGAATCTTTAAAGACTAGATTGAAGGAGGCGGGAACTAACTTGAAAAGGAAAGCTGATGTAAAGATAGACTCTATGATAGGCACGGGTCTATTAAAGCGCAGGAAGGGTGAAATATATAATCAGTTTAAGACTAAACGCCGAAGACGTAAGGTGCTAGACGTATTTTCATAATGGCTGACGAATCGTTGGTGCACATGAGTTCGGAACTAGACATCTTTAAAGACTTACCCGTTCAAATGAACGTGGAGGAGTACCGTTACATTTCTCTAAATCCACAAAATACACTTATGAAAAATGCCCCCATCACATTTCATTACTCTGGCAATGCTGACGATTACCTCGATATGACTTATGTAGTACTTGAGCTGTTCGTGCGAATAGTGGATGACGGTGGAAACGACTTGAAAGAGGACAAACAGGTTACCTTTGTAAACAATTCCCTAAATTCCTTGTTTCAACAATTGGAAGTATCACTCAACAATGTCACAGTTTCCATGCCTCAACCAGGCTACCCCTATAGAACTTACATTGAAACGTTACTCAATTATTCGGAAGATGTCATGAACAGCAGACTAGAGTCCACACTCTGGAAAAAGGACAAGGGAGGAATGATGGACACGTATGTAACAAATGATGGAATTAAGTGGCGTAACGACTATACCAAAGGAAGCAAAGTTGTACAGCTAATGGGCAATCTTTCCAATGCACTCTTTAATCAGGAAAATCTGCTCTTGAACAATGTTAGCGTCACCATCAAACTCTCCCCCTCTTCACCCAACTTTCATCTCTTTTCGGATATAAAGGACTTTAAAGCCTACACAGAGATTCAGTCTGCTAGACTGATTTTGAAAGCTGTGAGGCCGTCCCCGACCATCAAACTTGCCCATCAGGCTGTGTTAACAAAGAACAATGCAAAGTACCATCTCAAAGATGTAGGATTTCACGCTCTCAACATTCCAAAGGGGGTTAGTAATATGACTTTCAACGACGTTTTCATTGGGCAAATACCTCGAAGAGTGGTAGTGGCGATGGTTGCAGACCAGGCATACAACGGCAACATTAACAAAAACCCATACAATTTACAACACTTTAAAATGAATTCGTTTCAACTGTATGTGAACGGCCAGCCTTTTCCCTCACAACCCCTACAGCCCGATTTTGATGCAGGTCACTTTCTCCAATGTTTTCAAACTCTTCAAGATGGTCTCGGAATACACTTTAAGGACGAGGGGCATTCAATTTCCAGACATCAATATTCACACGGTTACACCATTATGGTGTTTGATCTTACAGCCGATATGAGCGCTAACGAGTCTTACATTTCAGGGCAACGACACGGTACTGTGTCTATAAGTGTAGGATTTAAAGATCAAACTCCAGAACCTATCAACCTGTTGGTGATGGCAGAAGTACATCGCACTATAGAAATTGATGCTAACAGGACCATTTTGGTATCATGAATACGCTGCAAATACACCGACTTCTGTCTAAATGTACACCACACTTTTTAGGCGTGTACGCTTGCGACCAATTGTCATCGATAAATTTGTATAATAGACAGCTTCCCATAGCAGTTGTCATTAACACTGACCCAAGCACGAAACCAGGGAAACATTGGATCTGCATCTTTGTTGCAAAGAACGACGGGGGGGAATATTTCGATAGCTATGGTATAGAACCTCTTTCGGGGGAAATTCTAAATTTTTTAAATCGATGTTGTGGTACAAGATGGACTCACAACACTAGAAGGTTGCAAGGCGATTTCAGCACTACCTGTGGCCATTACGTCGTTGCTTACCTATCCCACCGCTTCCAAGGTCTGCGCAAGGAGAAATTCTTTTCAAAATTCAGCATAAGTGATTTTAATCATAACGATGACATCATTAAAAGAACCTACAGTCTTGGCGGGTGCTCACAAACTACACATCAGAGATGTATATTGTTAAAGGTTAGTATTAATACAAATTGTGGATGATCATGCATGAATAACTCTGACACATTTTATGTTGCTAATTCTTGTATTTTTTTTTTTTTTTAGAAGGCGCATTGACATGATCCGCTCTACCAGTTGTTCCGAGAGAGCTGAACAGGTAAGTCGCATTCAGTATGTGTGGTTAATTGACGAATGAAAAAAAGAGTGTGCTACATAAGGGGTGTTCTTGTTTTTACAGCGACATGGGGCCGCTAACGGATGTTTACTTCCTGAACAGCAAGCAGTCCAAGTTTGCAGCCGTTGGGTTTTCACCTAAATCTCCTCACAAGATCGTGGTGACCATTGGAGGGCGACGCAACACTGTGGTCCTGGGTTCGACCGAGTGGCAGAAGCTTTCAGAGACGATGCCGACTATACAGAGCTTGACCTTTCATCTAAGAGAGTGGCAGATAACCAACCGACTATCCATAATTTTTAAACGTTTATTTGGCACACAAAATATTATCATCAAAATGGACGGTCGTTGTACATCGTTGAGTATGCAGGAATGGAGGACGCTAGAAAGCCTACAGCGTATGGTGACCGACATCATCTATCACAAGAAGAAAGAAGAGTTCGAAGTACAAAATCAAATAGCAGCCTATCGCATGTATTTACTTCACGCCCACGATTCCGGGGAGAAAATGAACTACACCGAATACACAAGATACATCCGTTGCGCAACCTTTAGAGTGTTCCTAGAGATGGAGCATTTTCTAAAACCGATATTCATCAGAGAGCTGGAGTCCAAACAAGGCGAAGTTCAACCATGATGACGTCACGAAGACAAGTTCAATCACGATGGACAAGTTCAGGGGGCCGTGATGACGTCACGGAGGGTGATGACGTCACGAAGACAAGTTCGATTACGATGGACAAGTTCAGGGGCCGTGATGACGTCACGGAGGGTGATGACGTCACGAAGACAAGTTCGATCACGATGGACAAGTTCAGGGGCCGTGATGACGTCACGAACACAAGTTATGGAGGGTGCGATCACGATGGACAAGTTCAATCACGCCTGCGACGACGGACATGGACCTAGTGATAAAGTTTCTGAAAAATGGTCGACGCCTCACAATGATGGACCCAAATGAATGTCATCTACTTGCCGTGGAGGGAAACGCCATCTTTATACATCATTCACCAGAAGAAGTGGACGCTGTATGGGCAGTGCTTACACCTGAAGCTAAAATAATTTACGCCCCTTACCGCCGCTGCAACCAGCACTACAACCTCCCCTCCACTACCACACACATCGATGGTCCACCCCCTCTCTCCAAAAACTGCCCAATGTGTGTCAGTAGCAAACGTTCTACAGAGAAGTCAACATGATCAACGACGCGTTACGCCAGCTATCTACAGTAGCGAGCAGCTCGGAGTACGTGTCAGTGTCAACGTTACAACCGAACGTACCATACGTTGTGGTACGGGTCCGGAACATATCAACAAAGCACGGACCCAGGGCGCTTGTTCGCCTCGAAAACGGGAAAGAAGTGTTTCTACCTACTAGATTTAACAATCTTTCCGCAGAACTCATCAACCAGCTCAACTCGTTCGATTTTTACATCGTGTACCAGGGTGAAGAGGTCCTCAGAAACGGCTACCGGAGACACGTATTGAAGTTTACACCGAAATAAATCAACATGGCCTGTCAAACAGATCCGGTGGGGGTCGGCAACAATGTGTTTGTCAAACTAGTTTTTGACAACCAAAATCACGTCACAAGAAGCGGCAAGCATCCTGCAAACATCAAACTCATCTCAACTGAAATCTCCTTCTTTGGCGATGACAAAACTGTCACCGTCAAATTAGCAACCAACAACTCCGACGTCGTGGAAGTCAAGTGCACCCCGTCTAAAATACTTCACTACGGCATAGACGCACGCTGCACCATCTACCTCGGCACCATCGACAAGACACCAGCCCTAGAGTACAAGGTCACATCGGCAGGATGCTTCACAACACCATCGATCAACGATTTCGTCGTCCCCATCGCCACCCCGTCGACCCAGGAACCTCTCAACATCAACTTTTCCCACATGTCGCTCACCTGCGTCACCACACCATACGAGGAGGAGGAGGAAAGCAGCAACGACGAAGACTGTGAAGTGTTGTTTGTCAAAAAAACATATACCACACATTTTAAAATAATTTTTGTGAAGGGATAAAAACATTTTTTGAAAACCCTCACCAGTGAGACAGACTTTTTAAAAATATTGCATTTTTAATTGTATTTAAAACAAATTCTTGTTTTTTGTAGACCACCATTCCAAGTTAATTTTTGTGATCAGTGAGCACCATTTACCGTCATTTTGTATAATTTTGTGTACAATAAAAAATCTAATTGTGTTTAAAATTTTGTAGACAGCCATTCCAAGTTAATTTTGTGTACAATAAAAAATATCTAACTGTATATGTTAATTTTTTTCTGTATATATCCCTCCTTGCGTGATTTTAAAAAAATTGATATCAAAAATTACACCTCACCATCCCCACCACCTTTCCCCGAACATACTAAGAAAGAACTTTTAAATGTCTCTGAAGATAGGATTTTAGAAGAATGTTTTTTGTTTCCTTGTGAAAATGATAGATTTTTTAGAAATACAGAGAGAGCCAATGTGAAAGAACTTTTATTAACAATGTCTTTTCCCCCGAAAGAAAGAACTTTTAAATGTCTCTGAAGATAGGATTTTAGAAGAATGTTTTTTGTTTCCTTGTGAAAATAATAGCTTTTTAGAAATACAGAGAGAGCCAACGTGTTAAAGAACTTTTAGTTGGCTCTGTAAAAGAAAAACCCACACATATTGTTTTTGACTTTTCTAACCCTGTGTGAGAAAATACAGAGTTTTTGTTAAAAAGAATATATACAAACGAATAAGAAACCGCCCATTGAAGAATAAAAGATGCCCCCGAATTCACGCAAAAAAGCATTGTGCGGGGGCGAACAAAGCGAGGGGACAAAAAGCATTGTGCGCTCGAGCGGCGAGAGCGAGCGGTGGGGGGAGCGAGCAGTGGCGAACTGCCAACGCAGTGGCGGAAGGGCTCTCCATTTTTTTACAACGTAATTAATTGATCACACACACTTTTTTCGGAGATTTAAATCCAACACTCGATCAAACAGAGATTTTCCTATCGCTTAATCAAACAGAAATTTTGATATCAATTCAAATTGAGATTTTGATATCAACACCCCACCCCCACAACACCCACACCACCACCACCACCCCCACCACCACCACCCCCACCACCACCACCACCACCACCACCACCTCCCACCACCACCACCCCCACCCCCACCTCCCACCACTTTTGATATCACCCCCCACCACTTTTGATATCACTTTTATATTAAAATCACGCGAGGAGGGATATATACTACTGAGTACACTTCTTATTTCTTATATTAACGTTGCCTAATTCTCATAACGATATAACAAAATTAATCTCCCACACTAGTAAAATTTCGTACACGGTTTGTGTACATTATGAAATATAACTAAATACTATTGTTGATCAAAGTTGTGCGACTAGAAATACGAGGGGAACTTGTCTTTCGACGGAGCCGGTGACTACGGCTACCTTGGACCCGTGCAACTTGCGCTCGCTGCGGATACAGGCCAAAATATTCTCTGTACATAACTTATTACAATAGTATATTTTGTTTGTTTGTTTTTGTACACAACACAAAATCTCACTAACTGACAAGTACAACAGGAAATTTTTTGACTAGTAGACAGTTTTATATGTAATATAAATAGCTTGTGACAATCTTTGCAACTTATTTTAGATTTAGAAGGAAGGCTCGCTCAAATTATCATATAAGTCTACAATATGAATTTTTATACCCTGAGATCGTCCCAGAAAGGAACAAAATAATTTCATACACATTTAAAGTTAAACAAAATATTAAAATAACAGAACACTCTAAAAATATTTACAACAGTTTGTTCTTAGGCAATCGAAAGAATGAACTTTTAATTTTTTATGCAATTATTGCATCTAAATAGCGCGCATACGTTACCAGGTATAATGTTGGACAGGCACAATCCTATGAACCGGGAGAAAGAATAAAAAGATGGTCAAATTTCTCTACAGCCCTTTATTAGTGGCCACGTGGTGTGTGACCAGTTTTCTTAGGTTCTAACCTTCAAAGCGAATGATGATTCCTTCATTTCAATTATGAAATTTACAGGCCATACAAAGTTAAAATTATCGAACAATGAAGGAAGTTTGCATGGTCTAGGTATGTGTCATTCTGTACGTAAACAGCCGATAGTTACACACGTTTTATGCACTGTTTCGACATTAAGTAGTTAATGAGAAGAGTTTCCCAAGAGGAGATTATTAAGTTGGGACGAGAGAAACCCTCTCGTCATCAAGGAGCTGTCCCTTCGGTGATTTACCGGGCCACCCGTTGTTTATTGCGGCCTAGTGATTAACACATTATTAGCCAGCAATTACGGGGACAAGAAATATGGGGATGGCAAGCAAGACACATGTTTTAATTACCGCAGAGGGATGTTCCTCCCTTGGTGCACACAACCTTTAATCTCTTCCCGGGGCTGTGCTTCATCTAGACCAGAAATGGCAAACATTCCTTTCTTCTTTGCCATCTAACTTTACGTTCCGTTTCCCCATTTCTTTTCCCTCGGCTCAGATATTTTTGTACGCCATCTTTCTTTCGACTTTTTGTTTTCTGCCGTGTGGTCTAATATTTACTTTCTAGCATGTAATCTTTTAATAGTAAAATATATTTTTTTAAACTTAAATATGTTTATGAGGAAAGGTCATTTGGGAAAAACAGATGTTCCGTGCAAGATTCACTGTTCAATAAGAGAGGGTAAAGTAATCAACATATAAAATAATCACAATCTATGTTGTAACTATAAAGAATTTTTCATTAATGGCTATATTAATGAAGGAAATGTTTATAACCCTAGATGTAATGATAGCCACACATATTAGATTAAGGACATTGTTTATGAAATACATTTTTGACTTTCAGCTTTCCAAATATATTTTCAAAATTTATCTACCATTAATAGTCTGGTCAATTCAACCAGTTTTTTTTACGTAAATATGGACCGTTCGACAGTCATGAAAACGTGTAAAATTCAGCGCTTAGAAAAAATGAATATCTAATAACACATGAACGCTGTATGTGTTGGTATTACAACAATTATGTGAAGACTGAAGAAAATCTGGAAGAAACCTGAGTCAGGAAGGACGGTCCTGGTAGGAATCGAACCCCCAGAGCTCCCGCTCACGAGTCCGCGCCTTAACGACCTCGGCCACCCCTAGCGGTTATATATTGTAGTTACAATAGTGTCCTATTTATTGTTATATTAATAAAAGGGTACAATTGTTGCACTAAACATCCGCCTCTCAAAAACAATAAGAGATGGATCGATACAAATTGCAAACGAAATACGCATTAAAATTTGAGCTTTCTTAATCTGTCATTAGACTTTTCTTTTTAAAAAGGTTTACGCAATCCACTAGTAGCAGGTTACATAATAGATGACTCTAAAAGAAAGAGAGGAAATATTATGTGCTGCAAAGTACAAGGCAAAACTATCATAACTGTATAGTTTCAACAATTAGATAATTTCAAGAAATTAAAATTGCTGGCAGCAGAAGGAAAAGCTTAATTAAGGAGCATAAGAAACTAGAAATTAAAACGAAGTCTTACACAAATAGATTATATTGTTTAAATATAGCAAAACAAATGTTATGAGGCTGGTACCTAGATAATGGAGTATGGAAGATCACTTAGAAAAGTATTGGAATAGTCCAACAATCATCTTATTTTAAAAACAGTAGGTCTTGCGACCTGTTTAGACTTCACATTCGTCTTACCCCGTCTCCCCTACCAGCTGACCAGTATTTCAGTGCCCTGCTTAATTCTCATCCTCTAACTTAAGCAGAGTCGAACTGGCCTGAAATATATTTTCTTTATTTTGCTATGTGCATCTGTTTTACTTATTTACAAACTGAACAAGTCCACAATTTATAACAATCTATGGGTTAATTACACATTTTGACTCATATTATATGAAATTATGAATAATGTCATTCTTTTTAAATAGTATTTCCAATTATGTTTTTGCTCATTTGGTCTATCATTAATTACAAACGTCTCTAATTTCTTTTCATTTGATGTTTTATCTTATCTGGTACTATATTGTTCTCACAAATGACATCTCCATATTGTATGTGTTTATTATCTTCTTAATTCTATCTATGTTTATCTCTCTTGTATTAATGTCGAAACAGTTTTCAGAGTTCTCCTGATAGTAACACACGTTGATATTTATTTAATTTTATTTTATGCTAACACCGTAGTCACAGTAATAGCTGACATCACAACGTAAGTATGTTGAATCTGTTCAATAATTTGGTTATCTACTGTTGAGACAGTATTTATGAGTTGCCACTCCCATATTTAATTACAGTAATTACAGCAAGTCATTTTATGTAACTTCCTTATTATAGTCACGAGTGTAATGTCATTTTATTTCCTGTACAAGTGTTGAATTATTGTGTATAAAATGTTATTTAATTGGCAGGGTCCAGCCATAAAATCTGACTTGGGAATTTCTGTTGCCTTTTGTAGAAATATTTGTAAAGATGACCCAAGCAAACCGATGTGTTCTGGAAAATTTTCTAAAGGAGAATCCTCGAGTAAGATGTTTATTGGTATTCTGTTAGAGAATGTTAAACGATAAAACACATAACAACTAAAGGGATGAAAAGACCGGCCGATAACCTTTTCAAGGGAAGAAGCTACCAGTTTGAGTTTATGTTTACATGTAAAAGTCACGTAGGCCATGTTTATTTGGTGTTGTAATTTTTCGGCCCGAAGTCAGTTTTGCAAGAGTATTCAGCCGGAGCATTATTAGTGGAAGGGCTTTTTCCGTTTAGTTCAATTAGTGGAAAGCTATAGTTAGTTTTGCAAGAGTATTAAGTGGGGTATTATCAGTGGAAGTAGGCACGGGCAGTTCAGTTCCGTTCAGTGGAAGAGCTTTATTAGTCGAGTTCAGTTGCGTCTCAGGATTAGTTGAGTTTAGTATCAGCCCTTATCAAATTAAGAAACGTCAGAGTGATCGTCATATAGATTTTATGTGCAATAGTTTATGAATAATAAATTGTGTTTCATCTTCCATAACGAAAAAACATTTATAATTTCCAAGACTCCTTCCCCTATGGTCACAGGACCATAAAAGTATCCAGCAGTACAGTCTCAACAGCCGTGGCAAAACCATCACCGGAGAGAAAGAGATAACATTATCCCCGAGAATCCAAAACAATCAAATTTCCTTTTCCCAAATATTTCCCTCCACATATTTTACAAATTTTAATTAACCCCCTTTTTATTTAAAACCGCTGCGCTGTGTTAGTTCTTATAGGAGTCTTCTCCAAAAAAACTACAGTTATAGATTTGAAAATGCAGTTTTTATACTACATTCTTTACACATTTGATTTAGCAGATGTACTGAATATTGCAATTTGTCTTCTGATTCTCAAAAATAAGGAGAATGCATATAATAAGCATTTATTTATTTCTCTTTATCTAGTTTTAGTAGTATCACCCATTCTCTCATGACTCTAAAAGGAGTGCTTGTTGGGGTGCACTCTTGTCAAACTCCCTTACTTATTATAACAGGCGGCTCCTTACCTTTGTAAGTTTCATTGTGCAAGAGAGAGAGAGAGAGAGAGAGAGAGAGAGAGAGAGAGAGCCTGTGTAATGCAAATAGTGGGCCAAACTTCAGGTAAGCATTGCTCTTATATTGAGAAGAAAGAAAGGTTGTGCAAAGAGGGACCCGAAAATGTCTAGCTGCGGCGTTATGGGGGTTACAAAAAGAATCATGTTCGGCCTATCCATCGGGCAGAAGTGTTTGCTGAACTTAAACACTGTAATTTACACTATTCAGGTTCTACTGTCTGTTTTGAATTGTTATTTTCTGTATAATAGGATACTCACATGGAGAATACGCGTCAATACACTTCATTTGTGATTGGCAGCTAAGAGTTATTTTTGTGTGCTGCTCTTTCTATAGTGGGAAACTTTACATGAAATGACACGCGTTAATGTAGATGGAAATGCTAGGTAATCATATCCACTTTATGAAGAATTGTTCCTCGTACGCAGATGGCATCCATCGCAGCTTGTGTGAACACGGGGTCTTCTCGCCTGCACCAGCCGAAGAGGATGGCCATGAAGCACAACCCCTGACGAGGAGGCAACTATCTTCGATGTTGTGGATCAGAACCCTCAAATCAGCACCAGAAGTTTAGCACTGCAAATAGACGTTTCTTATATGACTGTCTGGAGTCTGCTGCGAGATCAGCAGGTGTACCCATCACCAGCAACGTGTGCATGGATGGCTTAATCACCTCAGGATTTTTCGGCACTGCTACTGTTCTGTCAATGGTTCCAACCAGTGCGCACTTCGCAAGAATTAAAATTCACGGGTTAGGTACGGTTCAGCAGAGATGGAATTCAGAATTTGCACAATCAGCACGTGTGGGCTGAGGCAAATTTTCATGCAATAGTTGAACATTCTCACCAACAACGATTTGGCGTACACATCTGGTTTGATATGATTGGCGACTGTTTGTTGGGACCCTACATACTTCTAGACTGACTCACAAGAATGAGGTACGGACGATTCTTACGCGCAGCATTGCCTGCATTGCTGTTCGTCAAGCACTGCACTTCATCCATTGTGGTGCTCCTCCACATTACAGTAAGGATGTATATAGACATCTTAATGCATCATTAGGATGAATAGTGCGGGGTGAATCTATTGCTTGGCCTCCAAGTTCACCATATCTCAACCCCCACCTACTTGTGGGGGTAGTTGTTTCTTGTATATTCTACGCCTGTGAACGGTGTGGAAACTATCCGTCTGCGAAGTGAGCAACACTGTTGTACAATAAGCGTTACGCCAGGAAATTGGGAGCATTTTTGGATGGGAGTGGCTAGAACTGCAATCTGTATTCAGGTAAGAGCTGGACATTTCGAACAATTTCTGTAAACAAATTTACACAGACTATAACGCGGCAATCAGGGATTTCCGAACTCATGTCAACATAAGGCTTTTCTTCTCTTTATATATATGGGAAATCCATACGTGCAGTTTGGCTCACTATTTTCATTACACCCTGTACATACAAGTCTAGAAATTGTAAATGTAAATATAGAAAAATAGTTAAGAAGTAAAACATTATTAGAATCTCCATAAAGCGAAGTGTGTGGCAATATATCATGATGACTCATTGATGAGAAATTCTCATAAGATTGTGCACCATGAGGTTTTTCCACATTTTACAAATCACAGATAATTCAACATAGATAAATAATATTCGTTTAATATCATATACAATATTTTGCTTGACTAAAAGGATAAAATTGTTTAAAAATTAAAAAATAATGATATATTTCAAAATATTCAAACGAACATATTTAGACGATCTTTCTTGGATGAATGCTTTGTATTGGCAGTAACTGGAATGAGGTGCAAGTCGAGAGTTAGTATACTTATAATATAACACTAGTTCATGTTTAAAGATGTTTGTGAACGTTTCCGAAACGAACACTTTCGCTTCAAAGCCCACCACGATGTCAAGTTCCTAAGTTTCCAAGCAGATAAAAGTATAGATTGGAAAAAACGTATCGAATATATTATATACTAAGATCTGTTATTTATGCTCTCAGATCACTATTTCAGTTCCAGTTGTGCACTAAAAATAATTTATAATATTTATTTTTGCTGAACTTGAAATATATATATATATATATTAGTGCTACTCCGTTGAAAAAAAGACATTTTCATATTACAGAATAGGGTAATTGGAATAAATTATGATGCTAAAAACACAATTGCACCTAAGAAATTTAATATTTTGGCATCTGTAAAGGTATACTTTCTATTATGAGTTTTTGCATCATGTGTAAATAAATTTTAAACGAAAACCTACCTTGCAAGAGTTCTCTTGTGGAATAAAAGCCCCCTTGGAAAGGTGACTTCAATACGGGAGAAGAATGATACCTTATCAAAATTCAATTATAACTATTGGCATTTGATTCATTAAGGAACACCAATTATGAACATAAAACATGGAAAACTAATTTGATTTGAAAGTAGTAAAATGAAAAGTGCAGCATAATAACCTTTTAGTATAAAATTAATAAACTTGTACAGCAGCAATAAAGCATAATAAATTAATAATGCAATAATATTCATAAAATGAACTGTTTAAAAAAGGCTGCCACACAAACCGTAAAACAGTAAATACCAAACATGCGTAAAACTTATAAGATCTAGACATTAAAACTTTGCCAGAATTAAAAAACTTAACAAATTTATTGACAGTTTCTTTAAGTAACCTGGCAAATCATTACAATCTTTAAAACTTTGCAATTAAAACCTTAATCACTAAAAAGCTTTACGGTTAAAATAACATTCGTTCATTCGCAAATACCTGAGTCACTGCGTATACGGTACACAGTGAAGGAGTTCCATACAAAATGTCTAATTAAAGAACCCAATAAATATGCAACCGTTTTAAATGCAGAAAGGATGAAGGTGTTTGCGTAGGAGGTAAGGAGAAAACAGAGCTTGAAATATTAATCACATAAAATGGATGAACGCAAGAAAGGCAGTTTTTATATTAAAAACTAACATTACTTCGTGAAAAATATTAATACTAGAAAACAAACAAACAAATAAGTTACAGTTTTCTAATTTATCATGCTATCAAAAGGGAGTCCATTACGAATGCATATGAATATATTTTGATGCTCTTCCAAAAATTTTTAGATAATTAATATTATACCGAATGAACAAAATTACTAATGTCCTCTTACAGAATCCTATGTAACGAGGGCTATTACTCAGTAGAAAAAATTATAGATGAGCAATTATTTTCTCTTTGATAACAACAACCATGCTTGGCTAAATATGTTTCTTATAATTTGACGAGGTACAGCATACAATATTTTTATAGATGTAACTGCCATTTTACTATGAATGAGTACATAATACTTTTTCTTTTAAATTTTCTTTATCAGCCTTCTTTTCTCTTTTCTAACAATTATCTTCCTTTCAAACTTAACACTGTAAGACTTTTTATGTAGCAGATTTGACTAGCTCTAGATTTAAACATGTTTATCAATTTTCATTAAACCCAGTGTACCATTAAAACTTTAAGATATACCTAAATCATTTTTCTTACCGTTCATTTATTAAACAGCTATTGTCACATCTTTGAACTTTGTAGTTTCTGTCACCTATACTATGCCTCTAAGTACCACTTTTACCAAGGCTTGAGATATAATAGATATGATACATGCAGTATGTACTTAACATGGGGATGTACACGTTATAGAAAATTATAGAACAATTTACTTGAACTAGTGTGAAAGAAAAAAAGCCTACATTTTTTTAATCTTATCAGTCAATGAATGTAGTATTGCACTTTGTTTGTTTCAGAACGCGTTCTTTGTATTAATGATGCCTATTTTAAAGAAATTTAAATAAATAATAATATTCAATGCAGGGGCATTCTACATTTCTGTAGACAATAAATCTAATAATTACAAGCAAGAAAAAGCTACATATTCAGTGAGAGTTTAGTACACTGTAATAAGAAAGAAACAAACCCAAAAGACAAAGAGAGACATTGATAATGTGTAAGGTAAAACACGCGATCGAACAGCTGTATTCCTCTAAGAACAGTTTGCAGAACTTCGCCCTGGGAATTCCTGTGGTGTACTGTGAGTAACTGATGACAGAAAGCTGACCATAAGATACATAATTAGACCTCTCTAATGTTTACACGACACAGTTCAAGATCAATGACCTCACTGTTTGGGAGACATCACTGTAAAAACTGCTACAGAGCTAAACACAGGAGAAAAGGGGGGAGAACAAGAAAGAAAAAAAGACAAGTCTAAATTTGTTTGACACCGCCTATTCGTTGACCTGCTGCGTGACGTCACAGGGCCTTTCAAATCTCATGAGCGTACCCCTCCACTTCTTTATCCTTCCTTCCCATCCCTTTTGTTGCTGTCATTCTTTCCATTCCCCCTCTTTTCGTTTTACGACTTCTTTTGCTCTTTTTTTGCTCCGTATTTCCTTCAGCGTCGCATAATGCCTCGCGTGCCTTTATTAGTTGTAATTAAATGTCTGCCAGCGCTTTCAGTTTGATATGTAGGGGAGACGGAAATCCAAATTAGATCACTTTTTGTATACACCCATCTCCATCAGCTTCCTCCTCGAGTACCAAGGTGATTTTCTTTAATGCTACCGAGCATCTCGTTAGGATTACTCACGGGTATGAGTTACGGTGTTATAACAAGTATCTTGGCAAAGAACTCTTAAAGCCAACTTCCCACATGTATCTACGTGTTAATCTGCTGCCTACAGAAGATCGGACGTGTAAAACAATGAAAAGATCCATTAAAAGGTTTATTAGGCATTAGACATGTTCATTTGGACTTATGGTAGAGCTGTTTTTTTAAAAAAGTATGTAGTGTATACGATAAGCTCTATTTGTGGATGTTAATGCGTACTCTCATAAAAACTATCTTCAGAAAATCTGGCCTTGCTCGTTTCAGTATTCAATATTCGGCGAGAGAATCCATTTTCCACTTTAAGTAATGGGGGATGGGCAAAACAGGTTACACGAGACTTAAAGGATACCTTAACTGCGAGAAATAGTACCACATGTTACAGTTTAAATTAAACCTAGTGTGCATTACAACCTTCTTCACTGAAACACAGCACAGTATGTATTTTTATTTGTTCAAACATTTATGAATATTTTATTAAGCTTATTTTACATAATTTTTATATAATGTTCATTTTCCTTTCTAAGAAAACTAGAAATGCTTCGAAATTAGAACAAACTATTGGGCACACTTAAAATATTCCATGCCTTATTTTTTGCTGCACGCACTTTTATTCATATTTTAAAGAGTAATATACATTGGGTTCTATGAAAGTGCTTATTAATATTTAAAATGTTTAAAGAAATACTTTTTCTACTGTAAAATATATTATAACATATATGCGGTCATACATTCTGATTTCAACCTACAATATAATATTTACATCAACTATATATCATACCCTCATTCCACTATGCAAACGGACTTTGTATTCACTTGACGGACCTCCAGTGATTCTCAATAATGCTGGGTTACATCGCCGTTGACACAGGAAAATTACCTTTCTCAGTCGTGTTCTGTTTGAGAGGCATTTCTATAGGAAATTCACGTTAGATTCTTTACTCTGTATATGCCGAGAGTGGGGTATAAGTTAAAACAAAGAATATATATTCATCATTATTATGTGCCAAAGATATGAAAGTACTGTAGGAAAGAATTCTGTGCTAAATTTCCAGGAGTAAAATCTCCCTCGGGAAGTAAAATTTTCAGATTGGTGAACGAAGTTAAAACCCATGACGTATTCATTGAAAAGATACCGAGAGCAAAAATTCGGTTTTTAACAGGGAAGACGTTTATTGAAACAGCCTATTAAGTAAAAACTTCTAGTTTTAAATGAGTATCTGTCGGTAGTGCGTATAAAGCCACTCAGCTGCTGCATCTATACCCATATAAAATCATAGCTGTCTCCTGAAACAAAACCTGTGCAGGCACTGGAAGGAAATATCGGTAAAGGCAGTTTACCTACAATAGTTGGGAGTGTCTCACTATAATTTCAAAACAATTCAGGCATATCCCACAGCGGACGGCAGATACTTTGAGCGCATACTAATAGTGAGTACATTTTAATTACTATTTATTACTGATAAATAACAAAGGAAACAAAAGAGTGTGCTATGGGTTCGGGCCACAGGAAATGGTTTCCTTTGGCAGGTAGCGAGGCCGTTAAGCATAACTTGTCTGCAAAATAAATTTTCGGTTGGTTAGCGGAATGAAGACTGTAAATCTATTGGCAAAACTCAACGTTCTTGTCGGCGACTGCTTAAAACCGTTAACCACGTGGAGAATGGGAAAATAATTAGATAATTGCACAGGAACACTTTTCAGCCAATATACGTTCTCGTTACTTTATTCACCAATCAGAATGAAACTTAATCGATGGTTTTAAGGAATGGTGCTCAAAAACCAATTTCTGATAGTTTTTTTCTCCCATTTCATCTTTTTATTCCTATAAACTCTACTTCGATTGGAATATGCACCTAGGAAGCCTATTAAAAATCAAAATATAGAAAATAGTAACTGCTATAATAGTGTTCAGTTGTATTTTATATAATTTAGATCTCCACGAGGTTCTGCTTGGAATTAAGGCTAATAAAATTAGTGCATGTTTTTATAAAGACCAAACAGGTGAACCAAATCACATCAGCGATTATACTAAAAATATAAAAAATCGCATCCTTTTCGCATTGAAATTATCTTATCGAATCCCTTTATTTTAATTTTTCTTATAACGTAATAGCGAAATCATCTCTGAGAATGATAACAAATGAACAGCTTCCAAATTAGACGCTGAAATGGTCAAGCAAAACTGAAGAAGTTTATGCTAATGGCAAGGACTTCTTTCCAAACAATGTTAGTATATTGGCATTTTTATACCAAATATTAAAGATAAGGCTTGTACCATGAGATCAGTGATACTTCCCCCCGCGGAGTTTTTCCTATGAGCGAGCTCCCACTCATTTGCCGCAACGTGGAGGAACTTCAGACCTGTTTGCTTACTTGTTGATCTTGCTATTTTTCGCAGTCGTAGCCCAGTTGTTCCCGGGTGTGCATTGTGTTATTCTTTTCTTAATTTGACAGTATACATAAAGTGTTGTTATACATCGTGTGTTTATCACGGCACACGTACCTTTATGTACGGTTCATACATGTTAACTCAGTGGCGAAATAATCATAGGACCAATTTTTTTGAGTATACAGTTGATTCTGTTACTTATGTAAATACCATACTAACCCCTTTTTTCGTAGAATTAACCGACAGGGAGCGTGATCATGCATTTTTTCAACAGCACTCTGTCACTACCCACACTGCAAATAATTCCTTGAGAATAATTCAGAATGTGTTTCCATAACACAGAGTAATTAGTAGGGACTTGTGGCCCTCCTTGGTTCCCCGATTTAACATCTTCGATCATTATCTCTGGGGTAAATTAAACAATTCCGCGTACAAGACGAACCCACATACATACAAGAACTGAAAGACAATATTCGTTCGGAAATTGTCCGGATTTATCAAAATGAACTACGGCTAGTGATGAATAATTTCTTAAATAGAAGCCAAAAATGTGTAGAGAATGAAGGCGGTAGTTTCAACACCTCATTTGATAATTTGGTAATTAATAAGTATCTTTAAATTCGTTTGTGTATTTTTGTATGGTTTGTTTTATTGTTTCACCCTCCCGCTAATCACCAAGACCTGGCTGCCGGCTAACGAGCGGTGCGCTTGCCCTTAAGAAAAACACTCCGGTGGAAAACAAAACTGATCGCACGGTAACTCTAAAATGGAGTATTATTTTTAAAGACACTCTAATGCAATTTTAGCTTAAGTACATCTTTGGAGGTGTTTTTGAAGATAGCATCGAATGAAGGTAAAGAGAATAACGATATCCGTTCATTGGTGGCATGCTACACAACGGTTACAGGTTTGTTCAAAATCTCTGATTGCTTCTGAGGGCGGAAAAACTGCAACAATGAACGTGCATATTTAAAATAAAATTGATAGTATTTCATAACGGTTCATAGGAACAATGCACTCACTCTGAGAATAACACAGAGTAGAAATATACAAGCACAAAGAAGCCGATTTTGTCACATATTCCATATGTCGAGAACCCATTATGTTAATACAGGAAAGTCTATATAACAATGCACTAATGCTTTAATAATGAACTAATGAATATTAAGTATAGGAATGTATTGAGAAAATTCATAATGAAAAGTACTGAAGCGATTTACTGAAAATAATATAACACAATTTACTTAACCTTTAACCCTTTTAAATCTTCAAGCTTAAATTATTAAAATATATCAATAACTATAGCTTTGATTTTATTTGATAATGATGAAGATAAATAGTAAAATTTAGACTAGAAACACATGATATTGATGATAAATACACGATGCCTTGTAGGTTGCTGGAGTAAGAAAGTCTAAATAAACAAACTGTTAAAACAAATTTATTGATCTTTCAGGGTAGGAGGAAACGCGTCCCACAGAAAAAAATAGAATATCAGCTTCTGTCTTTCAGAAAAAAATTTACAAAATGTAACAATTAAAAATAGTTTATTAAAGAACCAAGTGCAAGGCTGTCTTCTGGAATATATAAAATCAAGACAACGAAGATGTTCCTCATATATGATATCAGTGAAGGAAGACACAACAGACGCAAAGAGTAATTAGATCAGTAAGAGAGAGAGAGAGAATGCAGACATTTATGACAATGTAAAACCTAGAATAAATAAATTAACAAATGTGTATAATATGTATTCACAATAGGGTGTAAATTGATTATGTGATGAGTTTATAAAATATGAAAAAATATATCCAGAATGTAAGTTATAGTAGCAGAAAATGATTTATTTTCTATGAAACTAAGTCTAAGGAGATATGCTTTAAATTTATTGGAGGCATTTTAATTTACGTGTATATAATTAAAACATTATGGCCTGGTTAGTGTGTTCGCTTTCCACAGGTAAGAATTCAGTGACCAAAGTTATAATTTGTAGTGGAGAAACTGGTTTTTGTACAATTTTCCTCAAGGTTTCCTTTGATGCATTCAGACAGTTGTTTTTTCATCTCCATCATGCAACACGCTAACAGATGTATGCTTAGTAAGTTGGCTACACTATTCCTTCTGTCCCTAATGTGAGGAACTAGTTTCGGCTTATACAGTGAGAGCACTTTAAAAGACCCGATACAAAGTTCAGACGGTTGGCGGTTAGATCCCAGCTGCCATCGGTATTTTCTGGCGTAGATTTGCGGCGTTCACCGTTTTTAAAACACAAGAAAAACGTTTAATTAATAGTGTTGAATATTCACTCTACTTACAGTACTACTGGAAATGCGCACTTTTACTGACATAAAATTTATTACTGACAATTATTACTGATAGGCTCGAGAACCTAATCATTAATGGACCTAACTTCATTACAAATGTTTGTTTTTTGTTCATTAGTGAGAGTTACTTGAATACAATGTCCCCCAGAAACAAAATTCACAAACCATAAGATATTGGGAACGAGGAGGCCATAAACAGCTCCAATAATTCTGGGACCAAACCTGTTTTATTAATTTCTGCACTAACTTTAATATTATTTTTCGTGTTGAACCAGGTTGCCAGGAAATGAACGCTTAAATTCCTATTTCGTTCTACCATACGACTTTCTTTGCCTGATGTATGCTCTGATCATTAATATATGACAACACAATGAATATCTCACAATTTCATAACACTACTGAACTATTTAATGAAATCTTATTCTCAACTGCACAACACAACTGCCCGACTCTCGAGTCCAGCTCGCAAATGACTGGAAGAGAAAACAGCGCGGGGAGTCTGGGCGATTGAAGGAGGAAGATCAGCTGGTCGGCCGATCTAAGCAGCCGGATTTTTCTGTATAAATATGTGGGCTTTAACATTTTAATGATCACAGATTTTCATGGTTGAAGATAGATAATCTTTTCCCTCCTTTTCATCGAGTATTTATTTGTTGGAAATAAAGGTTTTCTGCAAGAAAGAATGCTTCATTATATAAAAGAGCAGGTTTTGAAATCAAACACGGCTATATACAGATCAATGCTACACACAAACGTGCAAGCTTACAATTATTTCAAGATAACAACTAACGAAAAGGCTTTATTTGCTTGATCTGAAATGTGCCACGCGAACATTTTCGCCGCTTTACAAGATCAAAAGCAGCGACGGGAGGGTTCTGTTAACAATAACCCTTCTCTCTCAAAGACAGTAATGAACAGTTTTCTCTCCCTTCTATTTTTAAACTCTTGGCGCTCTGGATGGGATTTCTCGTTTTGCCGCCACAGAAGGAGCAGAAGAGGAATAAAGTAATGGTTATTATTGAATTTTTTCTAACTTCTTGGTTGGCTATATGAAAGGGTAGAGAGAAGGGTTACAAAAACGGATTGTTTGACACCTCCCTGATGTGATTTTATGTGGAGGGTGAAGAGATTAGTGGAGCCGAAGGGGAAAGGGGAAGTCTGGTTTCCATCTGTCCCTGCAGAGAAACTAAAACAAAGAGCCTTTTGTCCACAAGGATACACACGCCGTTTCTCACACTAATCTCGAGCGGCGAGAGTCACGAGTATCAGGAATCGAATCTCGCAATGCAATATATCGACAAAACCTTTACCTCAATCGTTCTTGTTTTCGTTAAAATATAATTTTGTAAATTTAAGGCTTAATAACATAAGGTTTTACGTAATGTTACTTTGGCTACACCTTAAAATATATACACCGTTCATTGTTGGAGGTTTATATGGTAGAGATGAAAAAAGTGCGTATAAATATTAAATTTATTTTATTTAGTATGATCAACTTGAGTTTGTAAAGTCATTTCATAACACCTCGGAAGTTCAAGCATCTAAGACTGGCAATATATGCATGCACTTAAGAACAAAAGAGGCTTAGTGACGCTCTAAAAACAACAAATACACACTGCAAAATAGCATTTGTATTTAATGAAAGTTTTAATATTTACATTTCCCGGAATTACGTGGCAATACACAATTATTGTTTTCTCTAAAGTTCTCCCTCTGTCCCCCTAGGAGAAGCTTATAAGAAGAAAATGTTCTTTCAGGTAAAAACTTGTTTAGAAAGCTGCATCTCTATCCTTAGGATATCTGCAACATATGATATCGTTTTAAAACCTGCATTGTTAGCAAGCACTATTTTCTGTCCATTTTCTAGGCTACAATCGCCCTAAAACAAATGTAGTGTTGTGTTGATTCTCTCCAATCAGTAAGAAGCATTCTCTGAACCTCTGGTGTACTTATTGCTCTGGTGATGCAAGAAAAATGTGCTGATATTTATGCTAGTAGATTCGTTTCCTCAAAACTGTTTATGTTTCAATAATGTCTTAAACATCAAAAAACTAACGCAGAACAGAAATTTCTATTTTTTTTTTTTTTTTTGAGTTTTTCTATACGTAATTGTTATGATGCACATGACGAGTAGTATATTTTTTCAGGAAATAGCTGAAGACATTATTATTCGCTGTCTTCATGGCTTTGCTCAAATCTAGAAGAAGAAAAAATCACCTTTCTTAGCAGACTGATTTACAAATGCCAGAGAAAGAAACTGTTGTTTCCTCGTCAGTTGCAAGCGCTCTGTGTGTGTGTGTGTGTGTGTGCGTGCGTGCGTGTGTGTGTGTTTGTGTGTGTGTGTTTTTTTTTTTTTCCCTGATAATTCACAGTCTTGAAATATTGACATAAATTTTTTTTCACATGGTACCTAAATTACATTTTGGTATTAAGTTGTTCTTTTAGAACAAACTAATGCATGCAGAATACAAAAGCACCGTGCAATCCTTGAATTGTATTGACAAGGAATCTATATAGAATTATTTCTTTCACCTAGTTCACATTGTTTCATTTTAAAGGCTAATGGACTTAAACAGTTACTTTCTTTTTAATTAATGTTAAATGATTAGATTAATATTAAAAAGTTATACATTAAGCTTATTTGATATTTCTTAGAAATTGAATTTGAACAAAAAAATGGGTAATACATTAAATGAAGTGAAAAAATGATACCAATTACTGTCAATAGTTTAACAATATATATTTGAAAAAACTTATCTCCTTTTCACTACATAAATTTGAAATTATTTACCTTTTTCTCCAGATGCCAAGCACAGCTTTTCTCCTCGACTTCTTTTGGCATATAATTTCATTGTTCGGACAATTAAAGTTAATTAGTAATTATTCAACAAATGTTTTCAATCTGTCTAAGTCCTTATTTTCTTTTAACAAACATACAACGACCCGTTTCCACGGATACAGTAACTCTTTCCGCAACCTTAAAATTATTATTTCTTTCAGCTGCTGCTGCAAGTTAATAATCTCGTTAAGGTTGCCACACGTCTTAAATCTTTCAAGTAACAACCTTCTCTGTTACGGTGAAATTTCTTGTAACTTTAAATACTTTGTCTTGTCTTCCATGTAGGTTATGTTCCATGCCTGCTATATATTTCTCCCAGTAATTTCTATTTAATTGTCTCGTATATCTTTTCACTTCAACTCTTGCCTTGGTGTAATTAATCTTGTTCTTGTTTGTGCTTTATCAACATACCTCAATCAGACTTGTTTTTATTTTGCACTAATTTTTGTAGTGTCAAATCTCATGTTTTATATTCTTTTTTCGTTCTTGTTGGCTTCTTTGCCAATACCTCACCAGTGAACGGCCCTGGGCACACATATGTACTTCTAATAACAAAATGATTTATTGGAGAAAAACAGCTTCATTAAGTTCTTACAATTTTTAAAAAATGTATGCTTCCGTGCTCCCTTCACTATTATCCTCAATACGATTAAGATCTGTACTTCTAGATCAGCAGATCAGGTGCAGCGTGGTCTGCTGTAGTCGGGAACTCTTCTTTCTATAAGTCGAGCACGTATATTCTGGAAACTCTTGTTACTGGGTAAGGAAATTCTTGAACACACATACGCCTTGCCTCAGAATCATTGGCAAGTCCATACTTGAGTTATATCTGTTATTTCTGATAAGAATACTCAATTATAACGAATGGTGACTAAAGACTGAAGTTGGGGGTAACAATTCCAACGGAATAAATAATTAAATAATAAAAACCAAGTCCTACGATGAATATTTCAAATAATTATTTAAAATGTGGTCAAATTAGTTTGATCAAAGTTGTGATTATGATGTGTTAATAGCAATCAAACAATTGTTTTTGTTTCGTTTGTTTGTTTTTTTACTGTTACAGTCAATGGTGGCCTTCTTGATCAGAGGTATAAAGACGAAATTCACTGCTTTTATTAGCAGCCCAAAGATCTTCAGAATAAAGGCGATCTGGTGGAAACGGTGCAGAACATTCGCCATAGTGTGTCACGTAAGATTTTATAGCTAAGCAACATTGCGAGACAGATTCCACTCGTTAGCTTTTAACAGTTTCTAGAGAACGGTGACGATCTTTTTACACTTGCCTTTGCAGGACTTTTTCTGGAGCTCCAGTGCCGAACTCCTAAGCCCTGAACGAGAGATCAAACAGTACTTGATGCACATTTTTCTCTCCGTGGCCGCTTGTAACAATATAAATTATGCATGTGTTATTTTCTTTTTGTTAAACGCAAAGTAACTAATGCGTTGTCCTCCGTAACTTTCTGGCTGCAATATGTTGTTCCTTATTACAAAACAGAATTTGTCACTTTTTGCCATGCGATGTCTAATTGGAATTCGCAATTAATTCATACACACTAACTTTAACACTACCCTCGGGTAAATCCTAGAATCTAGTGGACACGGAGATTGCTGCAGTGAGCTACGGCCTGAGGGCCTACGCTCGCCTCCTCTTCTTAAATATAAATTGATAGGAGATTGTGTGCTAGTAAGTAGGCTGGTAAATCATTGCAATGGTGACATTTCCTTGGATTCCAGCAGAAAAAATTTCGTAAATATAAATTTATAGCCGATTGTGTGCATGGTACTATGTTGGCGAGTAAATCGCTGTAAAGTGGCAAATCTACTTTAACTCTAGTAAGAAACAATAAACAAAAAATACAAAATAAACCTTCAGTACCCGAAGATTCGAAACCAGTAACTTCACAACTATGGCACGACGGAACTATCATGCCGTTACGTCTAAACGCTGCACTATTTAAGCTATGTGTGGAAGTCACTACCATCGGCTTTTTCCGCTACCGCTCGAGAGAGGCTGAGAACTGGAGCTCCAGAAATTGTTCTCTTGTAAGGATAGATCATTTTACTGGGTGTACAGAGAAACATGCTGACCATTAGAGATACCGCCAAAGCAATCATGGTTACTATCTTAGTCTTAGTAACTAAGCGAAAATAAATACGTTTAGTAAATCTATAAGTAAATTGTCAATTAGTTTCTGTTCACATAAATCAATCTAGGTTTCATATGAAGCTCCTACAATTATATCCCAGTCATAACTGCCAAATAGACAAATTACAGCAACAAAAATAATTCGATTAACACAACAACGACCTCTTCTTTGACTTTTGCTCCTGAGAATAAATCCTTTGTGTTAGTTACATTTTAATTTAAATAATGGCATAATCATTTAGAATCTTCAATAAGACTCCTGAAAGGTATTTTTCAGGAATATATTTTACGCTCAGAAAACTAAAGATATGCGTTATATACAAATATTCAGTAGAAAAGTTTCAAATATGCAAAATTACCTCCTCATATCTGTGCCTTTCTCGACACTTGAAACTTTTAAAAATAATCCTTTCTGCATTTTTAAGTGAGAACGTTCTATTCTGGTGTAATGCATTGTTATACTTTATTTTTTATATAATACTAAAATAACCACCTTCGTGGTACCTGAGATAAATGCAGGAAACAAAAATGTATGCATTCGTTATGAATAACTTATTTTAAATGTCGTACGAACAAGAGTTTGGCATACTTGTTGCAAAAATACACAAGATTCACGCTTCTTCTACTGCTCATTCTAGAGAGTTATAAATAAATAAAAGTTTAAAATGTACTGAATTAATTGTGTGTATTGTAAATGACAATTATCTACGATACAAAGATAAACTTTATGATCAGATAGATAACCGTTTTTAAAGTTAAGGAAACCATGGGCTGTGAAGCTTCGTTCTAATAGCAGGTTTAGATATGACTAAGCACCAGCTCTTTTGCATATGAAGTAAGTCATGTAGCAGTTATATTCGGCTATCACTGGATAGGTTGAGGTGGGCCCGTTGCCTCGCCGCCACGCTCGCTTGACTTTCCACATGATATCTTTCGAGGGACCATATGAAATGTGTAGTTCATGAAACCTCTGTTGATTTCAAAAATCAGCTTAGCACAATATTTGAAAGTTAATGAACTTCTGTTCCAGTACTTGCTATAATAATGAGAATATAATGAAGCAATAGGTTTAAACTGCTAATTTCATACTTATATAAGAAATTATCCTTTTTCTTTTGTTTGTGTTTTTCTGTATTTTGTGCCAAATAAATATATAACATTAATTAATTATTTAATTAATTATTAAATTCATTAATTAATTTCCACGTAAGTAATAGCTTCAATTCCTTCCTGTAATATTTCTCAATTTGATGACTTAAACCGCGTGCACTGAAACGAAAAGTTCCAGTCCCTTTGCTCCTTAACAAGAAATTGCTATTTATCTCATTCAAATTGTATCGGTCTAATTTAGAGACACCCTGTATAAAATGCTTAACACTCAAAATAAAGAAGTGCAGAAAGGTCAAATTATATTACCGCCGCAAACCGACTACTCTCTTTCTCTCTGGCGCTGCGCTATTGCTAGTAATTTCATCATTCGAAGTCACATGCATCAAGTGTGTTTACAGTCTGGGTGCACTTTCGGATATAAGCTATTTCCTCTGAATGATCGTGTATTTTTGGGCTAATGTTTTGTAAATGGCATCTAGCTAAAGTATTGAACAGTGAGCATTTATGTATGATGATAATTCATATAGTAATGAATTCTATTCGAAGGAAACATGCTTAGATGTTCACAATCAGATAACAATTCTAAATTACTATTAACAAACCAATCATTGCAAAAGATATTTGGCCATAATTTTTGCCTCAATTTTGATAACGGGAAAATATTGTATTTATTAGCATTTAAACAATTACCATTTTAATAAAAATGTAATATTTTTCAGGGAATATACAGGACTCTTCATAGATATACTGTTATTCTACAAGTTTTTCTAGCAGTGATGTTTATTTTCCCCCTTCCCTAGCCGTGATCTTCACTTATCTATCACAGAATCTGCCTCTGAGAAAGCCAGAACCAACAAACTCTTATGCACCTCTTCAATTGTGCGATGTTATAGATATTTCCCTATTAGCATATGCAACCTTACTTATGAGCCTTGTCTGCTCAAGTAGTGCTTTACATGTCTCTGATACTAGGCGTATCAAAGCTGGCGATACACGTACTTCAACTCTGCTTCCGCCCCCTTTTGTCGTGTCCTTGAACATCGCTTTCTAAAGCTGTTCCTTGCCAGTCTCACGGCAGTATTCATTCGTTCCAATATGGTATTTGATACTAGTGCAACAAATGAGCTCATGGTATGCGTACGGAATTTATTCAGCAATTTCTGATCAACTGCCTTCATCCAGTAGGGCAATTCACGATATCGTACACAAATTTAAACTTACTGGCTCAGTGCAAAACAAAATTAAAGAGAGAGAGAGAGATATAGTACATTTTAACAAGGAAATACCACAAAAATTGGCATAAATCTTAAATGCTCGGCCAGCAAAATCATTCCCAAAATTACTTAAAGGGTGGGTTCCGGAATATACTACTAAAGATAAATATTGGCAATTAAATCAGACGCGTTACGATGAAGGAACTTAATTCGTGTCAATCAGAATGTGTTTTCGTCACTTTCAGTCATGGGAGAACGGCAATTTTAGCAAGTTAACATTGTATAGATACACGATTTAGTAAGTGATAAGAATGATAGCACCGGCTACGGCACGGTTAGCAGCCGAGACATAAAACACCGGAAAAGCGTTATAACTTAAATTCGGTTGTTTTTCAGATAGCTCCAGGCAGAGTAATACATTGGCTGCTGTGAATTAATGTCTCCTATTTCTCTTCTCCTACTGATGTTGCCGGAAGAATGAATATTTGTTCTTAAGGGTATTATCTTTTATGCAACATGTTAAGGTACTAGCTTTTTGTAATGTTTTGTATTTTATAATTTTAAACAGAGGCCTAATATTCACTCTATGAGTGTGTTTTATTGAGCGGAGCGTTTACATGGGATAAGATAAAATAATTTACTTTTACATCAGTTTTTTGGTCCATTGTGAACATTTATAGCTAAAAGATAATATATGATTAAATATTACAGGGAAATGCAGCTGTAATCTCAAATTATTACAATAAAAATTAAATTGAACTCGCTGTGTTAAAAGGCAGAACGTGACCGTCATATCTTTGGCATCATTAATATTTGAAACAATTCTAACCTCCGAATAGACTATCATTTAACTGTGCAGGACATGAAGCAGGAAAAGTTATTCTCTTTATGTTGTTACAGGCGCCGCATTTCCAGCAAGTGTAGTAAAACAAAAGACTGTCGGCTCGTTACACACTGTAGAGAGAACTCGGCAGCTCCGTACCAATTAGTGGAGACTTTGCCCTCTAGGGGTCATGAAGGAGAGGGGGTTTCGTCTAACAAATGTCATCGCAAATGGAAGGAAAAATGATATTATATGTTCGTTCCTTTGAAGTGTCGGTGAGCTTGCGTTTAAAAGAAAGATACTGAAACCATTTTTTACTTTTCAAGATCGTTACGAAATAGTCTTACATATGAAATTAGTTAATCTTTGTAGTTGAATTATTAAATTATAAAAATATTTTACTGATTTTTATGTCGTTATATAAATCTTTTCAGTCGCCTACAGACCAGTGTTTCAGACTATAGATTGAATAGCCCCTATGGGGAAATGGCTGTTCATGCATGTAATGATGCCCCCTCCAATTTCCTAGCGAATGACAAACACCTCCAGTCATTAAACATTATAGCACTATATCTAATATGTAAATAGATTATTTTAGAACTCTTAAAGCATGCATTTATTTAGATGGTTGTCAAACTTGATAATTAACTATTCAAGCCATCCTTTATTCATTGCAATTTTGTAACTCCTTGTATCTTTACTTAAGACTACAAAAAATATGCATAAATATGAATGAAAATGCAATATATTTCTCTCATTGTTCATGATAAGCGTCTATATAAGATTGTTGTTATTAAATGTTTGGGCATGTTCAAGAATTCTTTCGTAAGATTTCGAACGTTATTTGAGTTGTTAAAAAAACCTGCTCTGTAAAATCATTTCGTAAGCTGGTGAACAATTATGAAGAATTTGGTTCAGTTTCCGATAAAACGTGATCGGATAAACCGAAATTGGTATTAATTAGCTAAGAATGCCGTTTATAACGCAGAAGAACGACTGCTTTT
The DNA here is from genome assembly GCA_030762175.1 of Metallyticus violacea. Classification (NCBI taxonomy): domain Eukaryota; kingdom Metazoa; phylum Arthropoda; class Insecta; order Mantodea; family Metallyticidae; genus Metallyticus; species Metallyticus violacea. The sequence goes on from CM060833.1 coordinate 73,446,813, forward strand.
ATATGAACAAAACAATGCTCATATTTAGCTTTTTCTTGTTAACTCTGTTATAATATGCTTACTTATTCCTGTTATAATAGAATTCCATTTCTGTATGAACAAATTGGAGATTTTATTTTTGCAGAACCTAAATATTTGCCAAAGTTATGGATATTTAAAACTGACAGCTTATTTTACAATAATCTTATACATACACTGCACAAGAACGTCATTAAGTCTATGTAAATATTGATCTTGATCCTTATCTTAACCATTATCCCTTTCTACTAGTGCTTATGTAAAAATTCTAAGCATGGCTTTATCCGGAAGGGAAATAAGGTCCTTGTCGTAGATTTACCGTACCTCAAGTTTGAAAGAAGAGGCCTTTGAGAAGTTTTCGACCGTTTCACGCACAATATTAAATGGGACGCTCATAACCTGAGTTTTTAAAGTAAATAAAAATACTAGTGCTTATCTAATTAAATGCAGTTCAGGAATAAAATCATAATTTGTGTAACCTTATTCGCGAGTGATCTTAAACGCAGTTAATCTGCTCGAAATGTCCGCGGGTTGTACTAACTCACAGCCGTTACACTCTCAAATATGTGAATGCAGGTCAAGGTCTGCAGTATCAGCAAAAATCGTCAGGTTGCACGAAGAGATGTGCAAATGTAGTAAGTCAGTGAAGGAAAATGCAATTTACCCATGTTCAAGTTAACCAGTACAGCAACAGATCTATTCTCTTCCTGCTCTTCAAAGATTTTTTTTTATTTTATTTTTTACCTTTAAAGCTAATGAGATAAAGGAGTAGATATTTTAACCTATTACATCTCAAAATAAACGTTTCCCTTTAAGGCTCAACTGATAATCTAGGTCTGACTGAAAACAAATGTTTTTTATACTGGAGTATGGTGTTCTCTGTGTAACATGTTTCCAGTTAATTATGCACTTTTCTATTATAGTTATAAATTGGTTCTACATTTGATATTCTCGTCCTATATCAGAATTGATCCTACGTGAGCATCAATCATACAGCAAAGCAGAAACTTCTGTATCCAAAATGAAATCACATATATTTAAACATACTTACTTGTCAAATACCGATCCTTCACATAAAAAGTACCACGCATGCGCGGTGTTTTGATTCTCGGCGGTTGGGCGGGTCGTGGCATCCCGAAAACATACTCTAACTTCGCTTCTAAAAGTGTGAATAAAATTTTAACTCATATTGGAAATGTCCCCTTTGGGGTAAACAAGCAATGTTCCGGGAAAATATATTCTGATTGACAAGTTTAAGTTTGGCCACTGATTTCATTCATTTGAGATATTTTCATTTAGTTCCTCCAATGTGTGAGGGTTTCTTCTATAAACTATGTCCTTCAGATAACCCCATAGGTAAAATCCCACACTATTAAATCTGGTGAGCGAAAAAGACATACAGCAGCACTAATCACTCTTTCCTTCAAACAATTCATTAATTTTATTCACGGACTTCGCTGCTGTAACAGTTGCAAAATCCTGTTGAAACTATCCATATGCTTTCTCTGCTTTTGTAAGCTGCTGAAAAAACGGGGTAAAAATGTTCCTTTCCCTACCTTTCTGCTACTATTACAGCCCCGTAAAAAATGGAACCAATAGTACGCCTTGCACTAACAGCACACCAAACTCCAACTTTCCTATCACAAAGAAGGGTTTCCTTACAGAATGTGGATTTTCGGTACGCCAGTACCGGATATTTTGATTGTTCATACGGCCGTTTAGGAGAAAATAGCCCTTATCTGAAAAAAAACAGAAGCGTTAGGTCCATTAAACCTTCATTCATAGATGGAGGGAAAATAAAAATAAATAAATAAATAAATAAATAAAAAAGCACAATAACACACTCTTGCTACTGGGTCACGGTGGTTTACTTGTACGGTTTGAAATTTAATATTTTTGTCACTTTATGTGCAGGACCCACTGTAACTTCCACTTGTGCTAATTTCGGAAGTGATTTTGTTGCCGATATTTACACCAATGTTGTCTAGTTTATCCTCTGTTAAAACTGTACGTTTGCGTATGTGCTTTTTGTTGAGCACTGATCCACAGAGTAACATTTTTTCGCAATATTGTAAATTGCTTTTCTGCAAACTGCAAATGAAATCCTGTACGAACACGACGAACTGACTCGCATTTTTGGTAACATTTATATACGAAAATGCGCTGCTATTAGAGTCAACTGTTCCAGCTTGGCGAAGCTCAACTACTGCGATGCTTCGAAGCAACGTTCAAGAAGGAGGGAAGACTTGTAGGAGAAAGAGTGGGGAGCACTGCTCTCGCAGCCTACGGGATTCAAAACACCGTGCGTGCAGGATAGGTTTCACGTGAAATCTCTGCTGTAGCTCCATATGTTATTAAAAGCTTTACTCTTATAGGTTATAATCTTTGAATTATCGACCCTTTTTAAGCTGTTGGAATTATCTAGAAGAAAATTGACTTAGTTTGAACTTTATTTTCAGAGTTCCTGATCTTCAGTAAAGAGGAAATAGTGAATCGTTATTCTGGATGCAAGTGTTGAAAGTGCTATTTTATTTTAAGAGTAGAATGTTAGCAAACGCAACCGAGAAGAACAAAGCCTAGAGATAAAATATAATTGCCTTTAACATGTGAATTGTTATATAAAACCTGATAAATAGCAGTTTAATGTGAGATTGGTTAGAATAAAACGGTAGAATATTGGAATAAATTAGATCGCCCAGTTTGGAATTGATTACAGATAGCAGTGAATCTTTTAAATTATAGTTTTCATGGTCATTTAGCTACATAATCGAAATATCAAGGTAGAATTGTGACATTAACATGCAACTTTTTTTTACGCAGACATTGAACATTTTTTAAATATGTTACATTTGGAAGTTATAATTAATTTATAAGTAGAACGTTAAAACCGCTTCCATAATTGATGAAGGTCATGAAAGTAATAAACGTTCTTTGAGACGCAAATCTGAATTGATAGATATAAATATTATTTGAAGTGACATTATTTTAGAGATATTGTGAAATATATTTAAGAATAATCACCAGATATTATTAGGTACTTACTGAACAGAAATGAAACTGTTAACTTAATCTAATAATAATGTATAATTAAATTATAATAAAACAGGTTTCTGAGCCATGAGTTTAGTAAATATTAACCCTACTGATGACATGTTACAACTTACAGAAAAAATTACGATTTGAATACGAAATAAAAATTCTTCAATTAATGATAGGCTTAACAATTATCAAAATAGTGATAATGACTTACTTTCACCAGTGAGAAAAACCATTGATGAATAAGTTCAAGATTATTTCCTAAACTACTTACAGTTTATAACTATTTATAAAAACAATATTATAAATAATGATATGGTGAATCACCAGCTATTATCAATATTATTTCCTATAAACTTACAGTTTATAACTATTCACAAAAACAATATTCAAAATAAAAGCATTAGCCAATTAACTGAAAAGTATAACTTTAATACGGAAAATATAATTGAAACATTAAGCAAAATTCATCCAAATCTTATTGATCAGAGTATTAAAAAAAAATTCTTGGCTGTTATGAACACAACAAGAAACCCACCTCTATCAGATAAATCTCTTAACATAAACACAATTACTGAAGATTATGTATCTACATTAGATACAACCCTCCCAAACATTGCTCTTTTACTATTCTATATGTTAGAATCACGGTGCTTACCGCCAGGGGTGGCCGAGGTCGTTAATGCAGGGACTCGTAAGCGGGAGGTTTGGGGTTTGAATCCCACCAAGACCGTCCTTCCTGACTGGGGTTTTTTCCAGGTTTTCCTCGGTCCTCATAACTGGCAAATACCGGGAAGGTACCCTAAACTTAGGCCTGGAACGCTTCCTTCCTTAAAAAAAATATCCTTTCCCAATGTATCATTTCATCTCGTGTATCATCAGTATCCACCGCCTGTGGTGCCTCAGTTGTAAAAATGTGGGTAAAACACTACTAAAAATAAAAATAAAACCCGAAAATATCCATCGACCTTGGCCGAGATTGAAGTAGTAATCCAACCTCTTATAGTATTGTTTATAATACTCTAAATAGAATCGACTTGGCAATATGTACAGCTGATATAGCACACATTTAACTGAGCAACTTCTCTAATACTCCATGGAATTAATCATTTTCCAACATTTATCATACGGACTATATTTTAAGTAGCAATAATAGAATACTAAATGGATTTTAGATAAATGTAACTGACCTGAATTTAGAATATGCTTCAATAATTTGAAGAATGGCTTATCACCTACAAGGGAATTTGAAAACAAGAACATCAGTAGTAAAAACACTACTCAAAAAAGCACGGTATTTATAGTAATGCAACGGAACATTAATGGCTTTAAATCTCAGATAGAACAATTTCAATTTCTACAGAATATATACGTCGATCCTGGCGGTGTAGTGGTAACCATACTTGCCTTCTAAACCCAAGATCGCTGGTTCAAGCCCGGCCAGGATCGATGGATTTTTCCGGACGTAAAAATCCTAAGTATGGCTTCCTTCGGAAGGGAACTAAAATCAGGGATCCATGTCGTACATTTACGGCACGAAAAAGAACCACAAACCTGAAAGAAGAGGCCTCTGAGCCAAATTTGTCGGCCGTTTCACGCCCTGAATAGAATGGGACGCTGATGGCCTAAGATGTTAAAGAGCGTCCGTAAATAAATCAAATCAAGAAGATTAAATACAAACAAAATATTACATGTCTTCAAGAAACAAACTTTGAAGGGAAATGTGTCCATGAAATAAGACAATATGCAGTTTACAACACTAACTGCACGAATGCCTATTATGCAAATTGCTATTTATATTATAACGGCTTATAATGGGATCGTACAGTTAAATGCATTTGAAGAGGTTGCAGTTAAGATGAGAATAGCATTGAAAATCAGAATACCCAAACCTTTTGTTTTATTTGGTGGTTTTAACACTTTATTTGGGAAATTTATACACAGATCAACGAGGAAAAGTAATAGAGAACATTGTGAAAACGAAGTAGTAATCCAACTTCTTATAGTATTGTTTATAGTACTCTAAATAGAATCGACTTGGCAATATGTGCAGCTGATATAGCACACATTTAACTGAGCAACTTCCCTAATACTCCATGGAATTAATCATTTTCCAATATTTATCATACGAACTATATTTTAAGTAGCAATAATAGATTACTAAATGGATTTTAGATAAATGTAACTGACCTGAATTTAGAATATGCTTCAATAATTTTAAGAATGGCTTATCACCTACCAGGGATTTTGAAAACAAGAACATCAATGAACTAATGGGACAATTTACTATAACAGTAACTGCTGAACTAAGTATTCCTGACTCCAAATATTTCTATTAAGAAATCAGTCCCTTGGTAGAATAATCAATATACTCGTAACTAGTATGAAAGAAAAAGTGGAGCCTTCTTCCAATATAAAAGAAATCCAACAATGGAACAGAGAGTTGATTTTTGAGCTAATAATGAACAATAATAAAAAATAACAACGTGGCTTACTTTTGTATCATCATTCAATCAAAAAATAGCGCAACGTTAAATATGGGAGAAAATTAAACAAACGTTAAAGGTATTAACCAATCCCTGCACATACTATAAAATATCAACATAATGGCAATTGTTCGACAGATAACAAAAAAAAAATGGGAATATTTTTACTGATTCATTTGCTGAAATATCAGGATATAAGATACCCCAACTCTTATATTATATTTTAAGGAATATAACTAATTAAAAATACCAGAGTTTCCATGACAACATAAACATCCAAAAATTAAAACAAGTCCCAAAGTAATGTAGAAATTCAAGCCCTGGTCCTGACTCAATACGTATGAATTAATAAAACAAAATTAATTTATCTTAAGGAATTATACAGCTTGATATAGGCAACGCATATATTTTCAGATCAATGGCACAATGTCATTGTAGTCTCTATTTGGAAACCTAACCGAGATAGTTTGCTCCCTCAGAGCTACCGGCATGCTGTTTATGTTCTAGAAAAAAAAATAGTAAATGATGAGATGGACCATGAATAAAATAAAATTTTCACACATATTCAAAATGCGGTTTTTTAAGTGCCATTCATCATCTTTTATCACTAGAAACAAGCATTAGAAATGCTTTCAATGAATCGCACAAGCCCGTGGTGCCTCGATAGTTAAAAAGGGCATTAAACATTATTAAAAAAAAATGAATCGCACCATCTATTGGCAGTAAGTCTAGAAAGTCTTTACAATACTATATCTGGGATTGTTAAAAATTTGTTAGAAAACAATATTAACTGTCATATTATACATTGTATGTATAAATTTCTAAATGCAACCACTATACAAATAAGATCAGATTAAACAATACACATGCTCATTCTAAACGAATTAATAGCGTTTTCAAGACTCAATTTTAAGTGTAACACTCTTTTTAGTTATTATTAATATTATTATCTCCGCCATTGAATCGCTTGTTAAAGCAACTTTATTTGCGCATTATCTTGCAGTATTTTGCCAAGGCAGAAATATAATTACAGCGCAAAAAATCATACAATGAACAACACAAATACTGAAACATGGTTACAACAAACTGGACCCAAGATCGCGGGTTCAAACCCGACCAGGACCGATGGATTTTTCCGCGCGTAAAAATCCCAAGTATGGCTTCCTTCGGAAGGGAAGTAAAGCCGTGGGTCCCGTGTCGTACATTTACGGCACGAAAAAGAATCTCAAGCCTGAAAGAGAGGCCTCTGAGCAAAATTTGTCGGCCGTTTCACGCCCCGAGTTGAATGGGACGCTGATGACCTGAGATGTTAAAGAGCAATAAAAAAAAAACTGGAATGAAACCTTCTATAAACAAATGCATGATTTTTTCAAGAAATAAGGAGAAAGTTCATGATCCTAAATTAAATTTTAATGGGCACAAAATTTAAGTATTAAATTTTATCAAAATACTAGGCATTTCGATGATGATTTATTTATTTATGGACGCTCTTTAACATCTACGGTCATCAGCGTCCCATTCAAATCAGGGCGTGAAACGGCGGACAAATTTTGCTCAGAGACCTTTCTTTCAGGCTTGAGGTTCTTTTTCGTAACGCAAATGTACGACACGGGACCCACGGCTTTACTTCCCTTCCGAAGGAAGCCATACTTAGGATTTTTACGCCCGAAAAAATCCATCGGTCCTGGCCGGGTTCGTACACCACCAGAACTGACACTAGGCATTTCATTTGATCAGAAGGTAACATGAGTCTCTCACATTAAAAAAAAAAATTGGGATGAGTGAAAAAAACGTCTAAATATCCTCAATATATCAGCTTATAATAATTGAAGTTGTGATTATTCCGTTTTGAACATGACCTATATAGACTTAAATCTATAAAACTAGATTAAAGCTCGATAATCTATAATTTTGCAAGTAAGACAGCATTAAAATGCTTGATACTATTCAAACAACAGCACAAAGAATTATTTTAGGAGCCCATCAAAAAAGTTCTGCGGAAAGCTTTCAGAGTAAAGCAGATGAACCACCACTTGACATAAGAAAAGTCCTATCTGCATGTTTAAATCAATCACTACTCAAGCCTTGAATTGAGTACCGGAATTATTAGATGGCATCTGAAGTAAAAAAAGAACAACCACAGTTGCATTCAACCAAAGAAAACATTGTTACGTTAAATAGCTGGGAATATCCTTTGCTACAATAATAAGTAAATTAATAATAAATTAAATGTCATCATGGAAAAGCAAAAATCTATAAATCAATTATTAAATTACATAATATAACAAAAACCAAATAGATAAAACAGTGTAATACAAACTCTTTTACGGTTTAAATACTTTCAGTCTAGTGGTACCAATTTTCACCGATGGTTCTCGATTACCTCACGGAAGAGGATGTGCTATTGTATTCTAGATTATACAATAATATATAAACCACCAGATTCTTTCACAGTTTCTCCAGTGAGCTATTTGTAATAAAAAGGCTTTAGAGCATATACAATTCAGTGAAAATAAAAAGTGTGCTATTTACTGTGACTCAGTAGGTGCTATATACTTTCTCTTCGAATATATGTCTAACAACGCTAGTCAATAATATTCAGAACATATACAACAGAATTATTCAAAAAAATAGAAACTACTATCCTGATGTGAATACTATCTCATCAAAGCGTTACAGTAAACAAACAAGCAGACAAAGATGTTAAGAACAACTTCCTACATCCTCCATTCCTACATCCCCATTCCAGTTCTACATCCAAATACAAGATGGCGAATTATACAGTGTGAAATAACAATTGGATAGAAGACAACGTAGCAGCAAAGCAAGAGAAGTGAAGACTACCAAACCATATACACAATTATTTAACAGATTCAGCAGATGTCAACAGGTAATAATATCCAGACTTCGGATAGATCATACGAAATGAACTCATTATAATCTCTTTTTTTTTGTTTTCTAAAAATGAAGATCCCTGTGGGAGCACTGCAAAACGTTAACCACAGTAAAACACGTTATGACGGAGTGCTGCTGTTTTTCAAACCAAAGAAATACCCATCAAGTGCCATCAAGTATTCAAACAGCATTAAGTGATTCTGACAGATTCATGTCGATTTTAGATTTCATAAACATTGTAAACTAAGCTCGTTAATATAAAAATGTACTTTTTGCTGATTTTGTATTATTATAATGGTGTTGCAATAAGACCATAAAAGTTTGTCGACATTAAAATTGCATAGTTAGAAAAATATTTATTTTTAACACCGTGTTAAAATTAAAACATTTTACCTTTTTCTAACAACTGAAAAACGATGCTTGGCCTACATTTAAAATGGATTATTTCGTTAAGAAACAGTACATTAAATATCTTGAATGTGCTTTTCAATCACAAATGCAAAACTAATATTTAAGAAGCAGTTGCTAAGTTATTATTATCTTGAACCATAGCGGTCAAACACTTTTTATGATTAACAATAGGCATGCATCGTTTATCAGTTGTTAGAGAAAGCCGAAAGTCATTTATTTCTAACACGATGTCATACGTAAATCACTCATAACACTAGCTGTTAGAAATTTACATTATCAGCTGTTAAAGTGTTATTTAATGTTATCAATCAATTGTCAATGCCTTTATCAATGTAAAACTTCAGTGAAAGTGAAGGCATTTATCTAACTGCTTGATTAATATCAGCTTAAAATGTTCCACTTCTTATTCGTCATATACTTTTACTCTCATTTTAATAATCTTTATAAAAGTAGTCCCCGCTGGATGCAATGTCTCAGCATTTCTACCAGTTTTCAAAGACATACGAAAATCAGTTTTTGACAAGTCCTTCAGAATCGCCTCCGCAGTCTTCAACACTGTTTCTGATGATGAAAAATGCCTATAACGAAAGTTTTTCTTCAATTTGGATAAAAAAGAAAAAGCATACACGGGACTAAATCTTGACTATAGGGAGGGTGAGTTTACATTGGTTTTTGCGAGTTATTTAGCAACATTTGCGATGTGTGTCCGCGCATTATCATAATGCAGCATCCAGCTTGTGTGTCTTTTGCGTGTGATATGGTCTTGCAGGAATCTTACAAGAGTAGAATTGACCAATAACAGTTGCGTGTTATGGTATGACATGCTGGTAAATAATTCCTTGAACATTTAAATAATAAGTTTACCATAACTTTAACAGAAGTAGCAACTACCTTGCGTTCAGAAGCCCACAATGTTTTATGCAGCGTGTTACCAAATTGTGGGTGGCATCCAGTGAATTTTTCCGAATTTAAGTGTTCTTAATGTTATTCGACAATCCTCTCTCGGGACAACAGCGCTGTTATATTTTCTTCCGTTAGAGCGCAAACTGGAGCGCGTGTGCAACTTCAATTGAAATTTATTACCTTCCCTCTTTAAACTATCTCCAAGCTATGCTAAAGAGAAAACCAAACTCTCCTATGGTCTCCTGTAATATTGCACAGGCCTCAGCAGAAGATGTTTCTAGACGAGAGCAGGATTTTAGAGTAGCATAATGTTCGTTGCATTTTGTTGTAAGCAGAATTGAACTGTCTCAATTTGTACTCTCTCACAGCGACAGCATTGCGCATTAAGCTAAGAAAATACTACAAAGTTAAATTTTAGCGCGAGAAATTATGCCTGTAAAAAGTATGATGATTTATATCCCCTTATTTGTACAGCTCTAGAAAAAAAGTCGCTTTTTGAAACTCGTTTAATAAGCTCGATTCACGAAATAATATTCGTTGTACAGTATATTGGATAAGGAGAGTGATGCACCTTTGTCTCATCTCAGTAGCTCAAACGCCTAGGGCATCTGTGTATCAATATGAAAAAAACGTATTAGAATAATTATTACACAATTCTCAAATAATATAATGATAAAGAAATACAATTTGCAACATAAAATGTGAACTAAAATACTTTGCCCATATGTTACCTATTTCTCTCGTCGAATATACGAGCTCACAGAAACAGTTATTTTCACCCAAGAGTACGATATTCTCATTTGTGGTTCATCACAAGAGCTCAAATATCGGATCTTTTATGGCTTTTTCTCCCGTTTCACGGCAATCAAAGAGGTGAATCCAGTAAAGTGCATGCAATATCTGCGCAATTGATTAAAGCTCTCGCAGTTACACCTCAATTACAATGAAATTTAACAGATGACGTTGGAAATGTATTTCTGCTACATCCACACATTTTGATATATTTGTATAAACTAGTTTTATCATCTGTAATCGGGTTAATTTAACTTGAAAATATACAAGATCACTGTTGTCCAGGAATTGCAAGGTAGATGAGTCTGATATGTATCATTTCTTTTATTGAATATTACGGAACGTCAATGATAAGAGTAATTGACACATAGTTGATAAACGTGCTTATGTTTCGATGCAAAATGGCAGGTATTGAAATATAGAAAACTCCGATTTTATATAGAAAACTGCTGTACATGAAGATAAAATCAGAATATATTGCGCAGTAAATACATACAAAGTATAAGATATATATTTTGGAGCATACCATTAATGCTAAAGATATAATATGGGGAAAATTGAAAAATAATGTACATGCAACTAACTTTAGATATTAGAAGAACGAAAGAAAATATCAAGCGAGAAATTATTCAATTTCTAACATAACCTATATTTATTTTCATCATAGTTATAAGTGTAAATCAGTTGCTTGGATATAAATAGTCGCTTCGCCGGGAGTTACCGCTTTGACTAGCCTATCACTACCGTGAAACGGGCGACAAAACCATCAAAGATCCAGTACCTCAAAGTCCTGAATTCGAAACTCGAGCAAGGAATTTAATTTTGTTTACATTTATTCAGCTTACTTCCCTTACTATCACTGGATTTTATTGTACAGATTAATAAATATTCATTATTGTTTATAGCAAATAAAATTTCCTCGCAGCCCTTAAATTCTTTTCGCAACGGGTTACCGCAACATTTACAACAGGGCGAATTTCTGCTAGCATTCCCTTGATATCTACTCTCGGGACCTCGGAGAATGACCGTGTCTTGCATCTGGGACTTATACAGAGGGTGCCAAAAATTGTATACACACTTCAAGCAAAGAAAAACCGTGTTAACATAAAAAACTGAATTCACACAAACAGAAAATGATGAGCACTAATCATCTTAAACTTTTGTAGTTACAACAGTTACTCAAAATTCCCACCCTCGCCGTCGATACACTGCTGAGTACGTTTAACTACTGATTGAGTATGAGTTTGCGAAAGTGTCCTCAGCGATTGCAGCACATGCCGTTTCAATTTCTTCCCGAAGTGCTGCCAGTGTGGCTGGTTTTCTACGGTATACAACATCCTTAAGAGTTCCCCGTAGGTAGAAGGCGGTGGAAACATAATCGGACTTTTTCGTCTTATCCAGTGCCTTGGATCCAAGTGTGCGGGGCTTGTTGCTGTAGGAAGTTTCCCAGATCTGCCCTTGTGAACATCGCATACGGTACCACGAGTCTCAAATTTGTCTTGAATGCGTGCAATTGTTACTCGCGTTGGCGGTCCTGTTCTGTACATAAGTCTCCTTGCCCTTGAACTTCTCGGTTTTTCAATGCCGCTTCAAAATTGCTTTGCGCTGTTCAAAGGATAATCTTGGATTAACTTTGTTGTAGTAACGCTAGCATAACGTAATGTGAGTCACATCTGTTTACAGAACATCATACTGTTGTTTTTCGATCCAAATTTGAAATGCATTAAATAGATATAAACTGTGAACATGTGTATACATTTTTTGGCACCCTCGGTATTTTCAAGCGAGATTCCGCAACTGTGTAAGAGTGTCCCAGTCTTTTTTTTTTTTCAGTCATATATGACGCGCGCGCGCGTGTGTGTAAAAATACAAACTACATATGATGCACCTTTTCTAAAGCTACATTAGAATTCCATTTATTTGCTTCAAAATTTATCTCCGTATTTTATTTGTCATATTATTTGAAGCAGGAATTTAAAATACTTAAGCTTCTATACTTTGACCATTGTGATGTATCGATAAACTTAGAACTTTATTTCACTCCTCTGGTGGGTATAAGTTAATAAAATGTAAAAATTAATATGGCGCATATTTTGATAATTGCATGGTTATATTGTGTACAGGTTTATATTTCAATCTCCTTTATTAGTATTTTTTTAACTCATCTGTAGAAGAATATTCATCATAATGTTCATTACACGATCTTGTTTATTGTTAGGCCATACTTATTCAAACTCATGGGATTTCCAATATCTTGTTAAACTGAAGCGTGTCTTCTTCTTATTTACACAAATATTTTATAATTTACATTTTTATTTTGTTTATCATTTTCACTATTTTAAACTTATTAGTTCAAACTTTTCCATTTATTTTGTGTACTTCTGTTTTACTAGCCGAGCGAGGATGCTTGTAAAACTTGTACTTGTACTTGTGACTGGTATTCAAGATGTCCTGCATTCTGAACCCTTGTGCCGGCCATTCTGATCTTGTGTGTTTTTTTTTTCCTGGTCTCTTATGCAAATACTGGGATCTCCCTATTCAAGAATGTTACAAGGTAAGAAGTGCTAGAGTGAGATGGACTAGCACGGTGTGACTGTGATTTGAACTTTTTAAAGCTTCTTCCTCGCCTCGAACTCCTATGGATCCTAGTTGCTAGGATCTCCTTCACTCATGCCTTCCTGAGGTGTAGGCACAAACGGCCAGACCTTAAGCAAGGCTAACCAGCGAAATGTCCTCCTCCAACCCTAACAATTCAATCCATTTCAATCCAATTTGTTTTACTAGAGCTGCTTTAATTTATAATCTGTTATTGAGGGATGATAGTGTTTTTAAACATCCTTCATTCTTAACCCTCTATTATTATTTTCATTCTTTTTCAAATATCTTTTATAAATATTGTTTGTGGACTTCAACTGATATAAGGCCCGCCATAATTTAAATAGCTTACACTATTTCTTTTAACCAGTACAATGTAAAATTTGTATTTTAGATTTGGTGGTTTATTTACGTTTTCTCTATACTCTATAGCAACTATAAGCAAGACAAAAGTGCTTTTGTCAACATCATTGCTATATGAAGTTTGTTAAACATTTGTGAAGTACACGTGAATACAGCAACAAGGAATTAGGCACACAATTTACACGATATTTCGGATATATATAAACACGAACACACGCACACGTACGTGTGTGTGTGTGTGTGTGTACTCAACCTTGTTTTCTTAACGGTCTGCTGCTAAAAGGGATTCGACCCGAAATATAGAATTTTAACGTGTTTTGTGTTTTTAAAAGTGATAAAAACAATCTGTTCAGTGTTCAGTAATACTTCTCTATTGAAGTTATTTTATTCTTCCCTTATTTGATACATATAGAGACGACACTGTAAGCAATTGACGGAAACAGGTAGATTCATTATTTTAAATTAAAAATAGAAAGGTAGAGATGTCATTACTTGCGGATCATCAAGTTCTTATATCTAACTTAGAGGATAAATTACAAAAGGCTTTTTTTAAACTAATAATGGCATTCAACTATATCTACAATACAAAGGAAAGGCATATCCTTTAGAGGACTAAATAATATAATTGCCAAAAGTATATTAGACAGGATGATTATTGAACTAGTTTATGTTTTAACTATGTTGGTTGTAATATATTTTATTTTAAAAATGAAGGTATCTATATAACAAAATTCAAAAATTTAATTTATATGTGTCCTACCATAAAGAAAGCGTTGCAAAATACTAAAAGTAAAATTAAAATTTATAAGATTGTGACTGTTCCTGTGCTGTTGTATGGATATGAATTATGAACTTAAGGAGGGAATGAAAGAGGAGGTAAACATTTTTAAAGTATCTAGAATGAAAGTGTTAGAATTATACTCTTTTAAATTAAAATAAAATGAAATAAACTATGAAATATTAAACATTTTTAAATAGACTAAATAAAATTATAAAATTATAAAAAAAACCTAGGAATCGCAGAATACCCCCAAAATATATAATGACTGAATATAAATATATTTTTGTAATACATGCAGTAGCGGCATTAATGCTAGTCATTTTTTTCGTAATAAGTGTATCCTTTTCAAGTCTTACAAAAAATATAAAGTTTCTGTTGTGCTAAATCAACAATGACGATTTTATTTTGTCTATGATGTTTTTATACGGTGGAATGGGTTACATTTTGTATGAGTTTAGAAACAAGTTTATTAACATCATTTGTAACTTCAATTATTCAATCTTAGTGCAGCAATAAAAAAATTGTTGTGTAATTATTGCGTTTTCAACCAACATAGCTCTTGTGTTCAATAACTTTATTCTCTCAGTACCTAAGTCAGTGCGTTGATCATTGTTAGCAGTTGGTAACCGACTTTTGTGGAGTGAACATCTTTCAGAGTTAGTGGGAAAGTGATCCTGTAATTTGAAATAATGGCTTCTAAGACAAAAGGCGTTGATTGACCATCAAGTAAAATGAGTGAGGCAATAACACTTAGTGAAGAAGGCTATCGCTATAAAGAAATAGCGAAAAGATTGAGTGGTGGCGCTACAAAATCAGACATTAGGAAACCGCCAAGGGTGGCCGAGATCGTTAAGGCGCAGACTCGTGAGGTCTGGGGTTCGATTGCCATCAGCACTGTCCTCCCTCACATTAACTTTACTCCAGGTTTTCCTCAGTCCTCATAAATGGCAAATGCCAGTGAGGTACCCTAAACTTGAGCCTGAAATGCTTCCTTTCTTAAAAAATAAAAAACCTTTCCCAATTTATCAATTCATCTCAGGTATCATCAGTGTCCACCGCCTGTGGTGCCTTAGTAGTAAAAAACGGGCGTTAAACACCACTAAAAATAGTATTAGGAAATTTGCAAGTGGTACGAAGTAACTGGGAGTTTAAGATTGACTCCAAGAAGTGGTAGAAACCAAAACTAACTGCTCAAGACTGTCGCAGAATCTGCCGCCTTTCGCTACAAGATAGTTGATGTATGGCAAAAGATATAAATGCTATCTTGATAATTTCTGGGCTACAATTCTCTGACCGAACGATCAGACAAAAAATTTGCGAAAATTGTCTACGAGCTAGAACCCCAAGAGAGAAGCCTTATCTTAACCAAAATCAGAGGCAAAAGCGTGTGGAGTGGGCTTTACCATACAGGGATTCTACGCAAGAAAACTGGGATATGATCATTCGGAGCGATGAAAGAATATCGGCATATTTGGAAGAGATGATATCACCTTTGTGCATCGCCGAACAAGTGAGGACATGTTATCTGAGTGCACTACCGCTACTATGAAGCATCCTGTCAGCATCGTGGTATAAGGAAGCAAGGGCAAGGCATGGTGTCGGGCACCTAGCAGTGTTACAGGGCAATGTTAATGCCAAAAAATACGAAGAGGAGATTTTAGACTTAAAACTGCTGCCTACTATTAGTGATGCGTTTGCTGGTGACAGCCCTACATCTTCCAGCAGGATGACGCAAAGTGTTACACAGTTCGAATCAACCAGAAACGGTTAAGGGACCATATGTTACTGCCCGCTCTTGGCTCTGTGAACAAGGCTGGAAGTTTTGGCGTTTCGTCGGAATCTAAGTAACAAAAGGGAGCTGCTAGAGGTCATCATCCAACGTGGTTTAGAGTGATAACACCAGAAGATCTTCAATGTTTGATGGACTCAGTGTTACGAAGAATAGGCAGTAATCAAATCAAAAGGACAACCAATAAAATATTACACAGTTAAAATAATCCAAATGAATGTGTCCAAAATGTAAATTTACAGCTGTTGTATTGATAAGTAGTAATTGCAGTTTGCTCATTTTTTAAACATTGAACATTAAGACATATTTGTCTAATTTTTCTGAAAAAATTACTTCAATAAAAGCAAAAAAAGTAATTAAAATAAAAAGCTTAATATAATATTTAACAAAATACTAAAGTGTCCAGAATTAATGCCACTACTTACATGTTACAAACCAATAGAAATTAGGATTGATGGTAGAGCAAGGAAACATTGGTTACAAATTTCTTAACTAACAATTAAAATGAGACCGAAACGAGTCTCATGGGTTTAAATCGTGAATTATTATTATTATTATTATTATTATTATTATTATTATTATTATTATTATTATTTACTCTGTACTTTGCTTGGAATCAAGGCCAAACAGTTTTAGCATATAAGGAAGCAAATTAAAACTATTAAACCATCTTCCTCTACATTGTCTCCAAGAATCTTAGATTGGCTATTTTTTGCTGCAGTATAGATATTTTAATACTCATTTATCTTTCTTCTTCAGGTTCAAAAATCAGTGAATAACATACGACTGAGCTAACAAGCAATTTCATTTTAAGTTCAATATGTTTTTCGTGGCATAATGAATTCTTCCCTGACCCTTCTTTTTATTCACATGCCCAGTCTGACACTCCATTGGCTTCAAGCTTAAACGATCTCGCCTTCTGTAGATTTGCTGCCAGGTTTATGCTCTCATTTAAGTGAAATACTTTATAGCCACCTAGAAGTGTAAGGTTGATGTACACGTTTCTGCCTGAACTCCAGTTCAAAAATACGTTGAGCAATAAAACTTTGTCATCTGCGAAAACTGAACAACCTCAGATATGGATTTCTCTTGCTATTGCAGAGTGTTTTGCGATTGTACAAACATTGTACAAAATAAATTATGAACTGCATTCTGCCTAGCCCTTCACCTACTAACACTACAGCCTTCCTCGGCGACACATTCCTTGCTAGAACAATGAACAATATAAAGTCAGTATTAACAATGTTATAGTGTCCTAGTTTCCTCGTGGTGTAACGAGTGTCCTTCCGTAGCAAGACGAAGGGACTCTACTCACGGCTAATTTCACGTCATGGGGCGACAGGAAGGACAAGAAACAGCTTCATAAAACAAAATGGAGCGTGCTGCTATCTCCTCGCAGCGTGTTTTAACTGCACAGTTCTGCCCGAAGACAAGGGACAGCAATTACCCGAGGGAGGTACAACATTATTTGCTGTCTTTTTTATGTCGCCTCACTGGGATTTCTCCCCTCTACATCATCTTGTTTGTTTAATGCTTTGCCCGTTACCCATGTGTCCTGCAGAACATGTGCTTCTAATAGCAAGACCATATCATTTGCAGTCAGCGCTAGACGTTTTTGTTGTTCTTTTTAATCATTTAAGGCACTGAAATTTCAAATTCTTCCAATTTTGGACATTTTACTTTCAGTTACAGATGTGTAAGTATTCCTAAATTAAAGTATTTCCATTCATTTTAGAAATATGTGTTTTAATTTCATTTTTTCATCTTTATTACAATTGTTTAATAAATTAACTGTTTACATTGTAGTATCTTTATTTCATGAGCTGAATGTAAATATAGACCAGGTATGGGGAATGTTACAACAGTTTTCACTAGTAAAGAAAATGAAGTTTTAGGTAAAAGCATATAAATCGGAAACAATGGATTTATAATGAATCTTAAGACCTAATTAACAAATGCGAGATTTAAAAAAATCAAATTAATACAACCAGGACTAGAAAAAGGAAGATTTTTAATAAGCAATATAAACTTAAACATAAAGATGTCAGAATTAACATAACGACAGACAAAAGAAATTCGGCTGGAAAACTAGCAGAAGAAACCCAAGTAGCGGTAAATAATGAAATTAAAGAAATATGCATAATAACTTAAATTGTATCTAAAATTTTTTAACAGACAATCCAACTAAAGATAGGGGTAGTAAAGTTTGCCAAATATATCGAACCAATTTAAAAGATGAATAGAATATTATACTAGTGTATATTTCAAATAATTTTCCTGCAGAAATAATATTTGTAGAGAATGAAAACATGTGTTACATAAATTGCTCAAAACATAAATTTAAATATTTATGAAATACTATAGAAAAAGCGAAACTAAAAAGGCAATTTAGAATTCAAAAGGAGAGAAAACATTAGACATTGAAATTGACACCATGGTGTTAATAGAACGAAAAGAAAAGAAAAAGAGGAAAACACAATAGTTCAGAGCTCAAATATCTTGTATAGATCCTATAAGCACAGTAATAATAGTCAGGGAACAATTACTGGAATGGAACAGTTCGTTATACAGTGAGTTTATTTGAATTATGGGCCGCCTGAGTGTAGTTGCTTACTAGGGAAATGCAGCTGGAAAAACTGGAAAAATGAGATGAGAGTCACCGCGTATAAAATTAGTATTTGCTTTTACTGAAAGCACAAAGTGGTCTGTGTATAAAACTGATAATTCTATGCACTACCTTGTGTTATAAGGGATGTGAAAGTGATGCTGTCAGCTGCAGCACATTGCCTGCATCTGCATAAGAAATTCCACTATTTCATCCAACTTTTCTTCCGTAAGATCACAACACTTCGGAACACGTTTCTTGTCATTAAGATTTCATATCTCTCTCTTTTTAACCGTTTAACGAAGTTTTTCTATCTGAACACGATTTCTAGGATAAGTTCTTGCGAACACCTTACCACTTTCCCGCAATATTGTTTTCAGATTTGCATCATAAACAAAAACCCGTTCTTTATATTTTAACATTGGCATAACTAACGAAGGACAGTTAGCAAACAATTTGCTCAAAATGAAAGCAGTGAATTATACGGATGCACAATTTATCTGGTGGAAGCGCACCTCTAAGGCAAGAGGTGTAATTCATGCACGATGTCAACATATTTTCTAAGCATCGTCCAGCAATACCCGCTTCAGCATCTATTGGACCATGAATTAGACGAGATGGTTTAGAATTGCCCTGTGCGATTCCCTGAATTGAATATCTTAAGACTTTTGGCGAGAGAGATATTCAAATACCTAGAGCTAGATATATCGAACATCCGCGCTGTCGAAGTGCGCTTCAATGCACTCAGCAAATCAGAGCAGCTATGATCAATGTGTAAGCTTCTCCGAGATACAGAGGGGAGAGGCAATTTATTTTTACTTATATTTTTAATATTTTCCATTATAATGAATTACATTTTTTTCGGTTTAGATTGCAATACTATTATAATTCCTTTTTAAAAAACTTCTGCAATATGTGATGATAATTTGTAGTTGGTTTATTTGTGTTACTCTTGAATATAAACTATCGTCGGTTTAATATTTAAATTTAGTAAACGTCTGTAAATTATTTAAAAGTATTACGTTATTACATTAACTCTTGCTAATTCCCGATTACATATTATAGCTTACTTATTAATTTTGTACTAATTTGATTAATACCAATTAAATTGCTACGGATTATTAATAACTATTGTATCTGGCTAGTTTATAATTGCACCTTATTCATTTACTTGCCTCTAATTGCTGTTTATTTACCTCTTATCTAATATTTACATTTATTAGTTTACCTTATATACTAAACTGTTCTTTTCACATACTTTCTAAAGTTCTAGCACTATCAGTTTTACAGTATAATATTATGCACTTCCAACTAATTGCTTTTCGATTGCTGGTCATGTTTCTCCTTTTGAACTTTTTATATTGTTGCTGAGCTTTTTTTAACTGAAAGATGTATGTCATTAAATAGAAACCATAACGAGTACGTTTTTTTTAGTGAAAATGGAGGCTTTCACAAACTTAAACAGCTACTTATTGTAGGAGTTATTTCCACTAGGGTTCTGTACTTCTTTTTGGTTATTTTAATATATTTTATAATAAGATGTTCTTTAAATCTTTGTCATCATATTAAGGGATATGGTGTACTTCTTGATAAATAAAATATTTATTTTGAAATTTAAGTTTTATTCTAATCAGGGACGAAGCAGTCATTAAATCTGTAAGACTGGGCCTATTCAAAAATTAGTGTGCTAGCTTGTGTATATTAATTGTTATTGACGAATAGAAATGCCTTCTTATTTGAACTAGTTAACTAACGTAGACAGCCATCGCCAATAATACGGTCGAAAACTCAGATATCTGGCGCAAGTGCAGTTATTGTCAGATAGAAGTGAAAAAGGGGAAAGGGATGCTAGCCTTGGTCGCAGCCCATGTGATTTCTGAAATTTCTGAGAAGTTGAAGTCCAACAGAAGAACAAGAATGCAGATGATATCATTTTAAAATATATTATTTCGCTCTTTTTAGTTTTTTTTTTGTGTATATGAAAACATGGAATTATTTTTAACAGTAATTACAATGCATTATGGCTAATTGTTTTTAAAATTCATTCTTAACATCCCTTAATAGCATTTTAAGAATTATAGAGAAGGGGATGGTAAAAAGTTTAGAGGAACATCGGGAATACATTTCAAGAGTGACTAGCGTATATGCACAGAAAATAGACTGCAGAATTGAACTTATACATAAACAGATTTAAGGGCGAGTCAAGGAACGTGATTTTATAATATTGCATGCAATTTAATTTAATAATTACATACAATATTGATGGACACAATGCCATAATTTTGAAAGTGAAAAGTTTATGATAACATGACAGAAATGTTCGTGATATTTCAGTATAAATTAAACTTTCTATAAATTTCAACATCCAATGTCACAGCCTACCTAATTAAAAATTCACAGGTCGACACTGATTCTAATTGGATAGTGTCCTAAATGCAATTTCATGCTCTTAACTTAAGCATAGTGTTTATTTTGTCATTCGTTTTCATCTCTCTTTCCCTTTCACCTAGTAGATATTCCTGCTTATATTGTGGCATGGGTACTTTGATATTGTGTATGTTATTAACATTATAAGCATATAGTAATATGCCCTGAGGGGGGGATGTAAAATTTGATATTAAGAATTGTATGATTCGAAGGGGACGCTAGTGCATGCATGGAAAAACAGACACGTTAGTTTCTTAAAATTAAGCTGAATTCCTTCAACTGTTTCTTTCTTCCCTGAGACGTGAAAATGAGCACTCGAGCCATAAATCCCGCAAGGCCATCTATGTATAAAATGCTTATCAATTAGCTCAAATGTGTAAATCAGGTATCAATAAAATAATTTATCATGAAATTATCGGTATTATTTGGTTTATTACAATAATTGGTTTTGTTTTCTTTCTTTGATACTTATTAGTTCGTTTAGAAACAGGGTGTGACGAATTAAAGAAGATTTAGATTTTTCTACACCCCTTAATATCGCGTTATTAGTTACTATTGAGTTTAGAAAATAATTGAGTGTTCTTTAATTAAATAGTTTGATTTTAGACGACAGGCAGTTATTTAGTAACGCGACAATATATTGATTATATAGGGTGATCCGTTTGGGTAAGGTTAATATTAAACATTACTATAAAAGCTAATATGCCTTTAGAAGATATTTCTTGCTGATAATATTTTGTTTAAAAGATGGAGTTTTGGTACATGGAAAAATGAAATGCAACAATACGTAGTGGCAAATGAAATTCGTAGATAATGGAAATGGCTGCTACAAATTAACAGCGCCCGAAATGCGTTCTTTGGTATGCTACATTTAAGTGTTAAATAAGTGCAAACAGAATTTCGACTTGAATATAGTGTACGTAATGCACTTATATGAGATTCCATAATGTTGTGGTATCGAACATTGTGGAAACTGATTTTGTGTTTAAAAATGACATGCAGAAGATCGCAGGCGAAACGCATTAAGAGAAGCAGTTATCTCTGCAGCGATGACAAGGAGCTCTTTGCAAAGCTTAAGACGAATGTCAACAGAGATGTATGTACCATATATGTCCTGTCAACGTATTGTTCGAAAGTTCCCGAAACTGTACCCATATCACTTACAACGTCTACAAGTCTTACGCGATGAGGATCACGAAGCTAGTTCCAATCTGCATGATGTGCCAACACAGTTTAAGGTGAGACAGCTTCTAAAACAAATGACTATTTGCATACGAAGCGACTTTTCATGTCAGCGGGAGAGTAAACACTCTCACAACTGCATTATTTGGGCAAGGGAAAATCCACATGTCTCCTATGAACTTGAAAGATCAAGTCCGAAAGTTAACGTATGGTGTGAAGTGAATTAAGGGAGTACGTTTTGAATCTTATTTGGATATGTTGCAGTTGTTTCTGTTGCCACAACTTGAGGAAGACAACAACACAAAAATTTTATTACAGCAAGATGGTGCACCATTTCATTGAGCGAAAGGTTCGCCATTTCTTAAATACCACGTTCAATCGTATGTGGTGTGATCGTGACGGACCAACTTCTTGATCCGCAAACTCCGCAAATCTAAATCTTCCTGATTTTAGTTAAAGACACTGTATATTCACAGAAACTCAGGAACATTGATGCTCTGAAATTAAAAATTGCTCAAGCTTCCCCCCCCCCCAAAATCACTCTTCTGATGTTACAACAGGCATGGGCTCAATCGCATCACCTTATGAATTGTGTAGCGTACGCAAAGGGGGCCGTGTAGCATTCTGAGAAATTTCCTATCTTTCCATCAAGTTTCAAAGTCTAAAGTTCTAGACGTTTTACAGCGCTTTCGTCTTATCCATACCCAAATGGATCACCCTGTATATTTAGCGGAAAATAATCAAATTTTGTTGTATCACCTGACATGGTTTTTTAATTGCAAAACTCTTAGTTAGTGATGAGTATTATAGAGCTACAAAATAACCCTTTTCCAATAAAACTTTGATTTCTGCCACCAGAACGAATTAAATCAGATATTTGAGATTCAATTGATTGATTGATTTATTTATGGACGCTCTTTAACATCTCAGGTCATCAGCGTCCCATTCAACTCAGGGCGTGAAACGGCCGACAAATTTTGCTCAGAGGCCTCTCTTTCAGGCTTGAGGTTCTTTTTCGTGCCGCAAATGTACGACACGGGACCCACGGCTTTACTTCCCTTCCGAAGGAAGCCATACTTAGGATTTTTACGCCCGAAAAAATCCATCGGTCCTGGCCGGGTTCGAACCCGCGATTTGGGTGTAGGAGGCAAGTATGGTAACCGCTACACCACCAGGACCGACTTGAGATTCAAGGTATTGTTTCTTGCTTGACTGTAATATACAAATGTACGAGGTACGTCCAGAAAGTAAGTTCCGTTTCAATTCATCTCCGCTGCAGCGCTGCGATCGCAGTTCCGCACATGCGCGGTAGACGCTCTGTATCAAGGAGAAGAAACGTGCGCTATTTTGAGATCGCTGTCAGCCACGTACGCTTTGTTGTGCTTGTTTACAATGTCGGTGTTGATTGAAAATCCCGCCACTTGTGAAATCAGATCTGTGATTCGTTTTCTGAATGTAGGAAAGTGAAACCATTTGAAATTCATCGGCAATTTATCGCTCCTAGCGACTTTCATCTGTTCTTACATCTCAAGTCTTTCCTTAGCGGTCAACACTTCAACAATGACGAAGAGCTGAAAGAAAATGATTCCAACTGGTTGAAGACACAGGCGGCAAACTTCTATGAAGAAGGTATACAAAAACTTGTGCCACGCTATGAAAAATGCCTGCAAAATTTCGGCAGTTATGAGGAAAAGTAGTTTAAGAGTTGTAGAATTTTGTGTAATAAATAATGTTTCTGTATCTGTACACAATTTAATTTTATTACCAAACGGAACTTACTTTCTGGACGTACCTCGTACAATGATGGGGTTTACCTATTCTATTTTCAATAGAAGCCGAAAATATAGTCAAGCAGAATAGAAAGAGTAACTGTCTACAGGTGATACACTTCATGACATTATAGCACTTCACAGAGCAGGAACTGAGTTAAAATAGAAGTGGGGCGGGCTTGTCCTGAAACTCAACGAACAAAGATGGGATGTGGGAACCGATAATTGGAAAGAGGCCGAGGAGGACCTGTCCAATGACGGACGGACGACTTCAGAGAAGCAGCACAAGGAACTTGTCCAGGGAAGTGGAACGCAGAGATGTATGGAAGGAACTAACAAGAAGACAAGAACTGTAGATATGAAAGACTGAGCAAGCTTCGGAATTTACTCGGTCTTTCGTACACAGCAAATGGTGACCTATGTTGAGCTTCCAATTGTGAGGACATCTAAGGTGATGTGTGAATGCATGGAAAAAGACAGTAACAATAACACTCAACATATAATTTGAACTAGCTCACAAAATGACATAAACTAAGTTAAACCTGTAACTTACAGAAACCTTTGCCAACAAAGGATTTTATACGTTATTCTTATTACGAGATTGGCGGTAAAAGATACTCATCAAATATTATTATATTGACTATTTCACTTATGTAACATCCTAAAATAGACCAATGAAACGAAACAAAATTTGAATTTTGAGCAATCAGAGCCCGTTATTACAATGAAATTATCCAAAAGTTTTATCAAATCCGTTTTATCACCAATGTGCATTTGTCTTTGGTCAGTGTAGCCCACTATATATCTCTATACCTCCACTTTATAATTCCTGAGCACGCATCACTGACGACATTTCTGTGTTTTCACTAATTGTAAATTTACCTAACTTAATGTGTATTCACTCAAGCAATTATTATTGCATATTCAGCCAAACAATCTGAAATCATTTTATAAATTATGTAACAATATCTGCCTAAGCAACCATAAATCTTAATAAGCACGTGGCTACCATGGCAAATGTTTTCCTTGTTTTGTATTTCTAAGTTGGTATTAGTAAGTCAAACGATAGCGACTGTAATTGTCGGCTATCATATATTTAATTTTCGCGGTTTCTGAATAACAAGGTATTCATAATTAAACATAACATTTTACACAATTGTTAATAGTCTGTGAACGAATTTCAAATATATATTACTTTTATTCTTATTCCATTTAATGAAATAGTCCAAACCCATATTTGACTCTTCTCTATTCGTATTACTGACAATCGACATTCGTCTGTTGTTAGATGACTGGAAATAGTTAAGTATTTATAATAAATATGTACAATTATTACAATATTGTAATCCAAGTTTACGGGAATTATATTTAAATTATTTTATTTGTGAAATAGTCGTAATAAATATCATATAAGGGTCAGAATTTTCCAGATAAGTTCATTCATTACGCTCGCGAATTTATCGGCATCTCAGACCCTCTTGTGATGTTACTTGTGATAAAACATTAATACATTTAATGTCACAACATCAATAATTATCAGTCTTAAGTTATTGACAAAAAAATAATATAAAATACACTGCAGTTTTGCATATAATGTTGTTCACCCCTGAATTAGACTTTTAAAAAACAAAGACATTGGGAGATTCTCAAGAAGAACATGCATATCCCCACTCCCATTTACTACCAAGAAATGATAAAAACATAACGGTAGTTTTGTCTTGGATTTTAATTTCGTCTTTCCCACTAGAACGAGTCTAACAACGCTTGTTCAAATCTCTTCAAATTAAGACTTAGAGGGGGTGAGGAAGGAGGGATAGTCTTATTCTGTCACCCTACGTCATGGCTTCATTTTCCTTTAAACACCCTCCTCTCAGTAAGGGGCATAAAAATGGACGGAGCTTTTGTACTTTTATGATTGTTAGCTTTGAGCATAATATATAATGTGTAATGAGAAAACTAGAATCAGTTAGCATGATGATGTTTACAATTTGCATTTGCAATAAAAATAAGAGGACACTTTAAGATGTGTACACACAGTAAAGAGGCTATAAAGGGAGAACCGTCAGGTCGTTTCTTTTTATTAGCGCTCTTCCAGTAATGCATAATATATAAAAATTATTTTTTGTATGCTCATGATCGTAAAAACCGTTATGGATGGCTCACTGCCTGTTCCCATCCTCTACTAACAAGGAACAGGGGAGAGACCTGCAATAGAATGAGGTAACACAACTTCCAATACAATCATAAAAATCAAAACGTTTACAACTCTAGAATCTCCTTTTACACCTGGAATTGCCTACTGTGTTTGAATAGTTCTTTACAGAGGGCGACATAAGATTATCAGTTTTCGAAGTAAGAATACGTTCAAGATATACTTTATTTACAAACTTATGAATAAACAGATTAATCCGAGTTGAAATTACGAAATTTAATAACTTATTTAAGTGAATAACATGATAAACTCAAACTTTACAATAGTCAGCAACATGAAAGTTTAAATAATACAAATAATATTTGTGTAGGCCCCAGGGGCCTGAAACCTCACATAATTCGGCTCAAGATCATGATTCCAGACATTATTTATCATTTTCAAATTCTTCTGGCTTTTAGATCTCTTTTCGGCTATTTTATTTTCTATAATTTGCTATGTTTTCAATTTAGTTTAAGAAATGCATTGTTTCTCGTCACTCTAAAAGCACATTCTAAAATTTTGATAGTATATAATTATCTATAAAAGAATTTCAAAACATCGTAACATATTTTGCTGGAAGAGAGTATCGAATCTTGCTTTAAAATTACTTCCAGTTTCGTAGAGTTGGGTGTTTGAGACAGGTTTGAGACTTTCGTTCTTCATAACTAGTTCCTTTTCTGGGAATTTATTTGCTATAGGATATTTTGTTTCTCGATTAATGCAATCTGGAAGTAAAGTTTTATAATTTCTTGACTATATACTGCATACCATTTGACCTATGTAAATTCATCTTAGTTTCACTGATAGTTCGGCAAATTTACATGTTTCCTACCGAAAAGATGAGTTCTTTATCGTTTCGGTATGCATTAAAGGTTTTTACCCCATCTATTAAACCATTAAGCCAAATTGCATAATCGCCTATGCATTGTTCTAGAATTTCCTTGAACATGAGTACGTTTTTCCCATGCTGTTTTTAAGTCCCTGATCAGAGAATCAGAGACATTTAAATTCTTGGCCTACTAAATCATTTGTGCTTCCAATTTTTATTGTAAAAGATTTTCCGTTTTACGATTTTTTTTTTTTTTTTTTTTTAGAAATTAAGTAGAATACATCCCCTTAGCAATTCCGTGATTAGATAGCCCTACACTATTACAATCGGGATAATATTCTTTCTCAGAGTGTAAATTGCCGGTAACCATCTATGTTATCATGTCACAGTGCCCAGTGCTTCCTTTATCAATATAAATAATGCACAAAATTGCACAATTATTGCAACAAAATTATATTCGTTAATGCATAAGTGCGTAAATGTAGATAATTGCAGAAACAAGTAACATTCTTTATTAATCATATATTGGTTTAAGAGATACAAATACAGTTCGAAGATTCAGCCCCTCTCACTTGTTTACAACAGTGACATGACGTAAGTCAAGGGGGGGGGGAGTAAACTGCAGAGTCTATAAGAAATAGCATGGTTTCAGTAGTAATGCGGATTATCTGGCCACAGTAGATACAACGCCCATCCCACAAGTTATGAAATCATTAATCCACTCTGAAAATAATTCTGCAAATCTGTAGTACACATCGTTGGTTACATGCATACAATTTTCGTTGCTAAATGACTCGACGTTTCTTCTCTGCAGATCTTTGAGGGATGTTAGGTGGGTGTAGCACACAAAAATTAAAAAGCAAGAGCTCAGAGTAGCGACCAAATATCGTGTTAGAAAGGGTTACAACGTTACATCGATGAAGACATGGAGGTAACATTAGGGGATTCTTGTACACAATGAACAGTTGCTTAGGCAAATTCAGACGCGGAAGAATGGACGTTGATGACCAGAGCCCGGAAGTTAGGCAAAATGCCTTTTCTTCTTGGGTGGAGAGTTAAGACAAAAATGAACATGTTTCTGTATATATTTGTGGTCTGTAGGGCCAATTTTTATTATCCCTTCTTTTTTGCTTATTTTGGCTTGTTGCCTATTTTTAGGTTTAAAACA
The DNA here is from genome assembly GCA_030762175.1 of Metallyticus violacea. Classification (NCBI taxonomy): domain Eukaryota; kingdom Metazoa; phylum Arthropoda; class Insecta; order Mantodea; family Metallyticidae; genus Metallyticus; species Metallyticus violacea. Next base: position 73,475,053 of record CM060833.1, read on the forward strand.
CTTTTTGGTCTGTTTTGAAACGTTAAGGATTTTTCCAGCGACTGTTTACGCAATTTAAAAATCACTTTAAGAATTTCAATACATGGAAGTGAAAAAGTTATAAAAATTAAATGGCATGTTCATCTCAGAAAAATACCTATTGAGAATCTCGTTATATATTTATTTCTTTTCAAACAGTCAAAAATTTCTCCTTAACCCATTCACTTACGCTCTTTAAACAGCAAAATCTTTATTAGTGAAAGTAACGCACAGTTACCTCGGGTTTACGAATACCAGGAAGTCGATCTTGGTGGTCTAGTGATAACCATACTTGCCCCCTAAGCCCAAGATCTAGGGTTCAAACCAGACCAGGATCGATGAGATAATTTTTGGAGGAGTAAAAAGTTTAAGTGTGACTTCCTTTGGAAGGGAAGTAAAGCCATGGGTCCCGTTTACGGCACGAAAAGAGCCACAAGCCTGAAAGAAGAGGTTTCTGAGCAAAATTTGTCGGTCGTTTCACGCCCTAAATTGAATGGGACGCTGATGACCTGAGAGGTTAAAGAGCGTCATAAATAAACCAAATCAACAACAACCAACAACGAATATCAGGAAATAGAGAGGATGAGGAAGTACTGAAGTTTAGAATGGTCCTGGCGAATGATCTTGAATCGATCTGCGCAAGACAATTCTAGGAAACTTGCGGTGGAGGAAACCTTTCAGCTACATAAATGTAACAAACAATTGCAAGTGAGAAAGAGGAGAGAGGTGCAGCATGCAATAAACCGTCCCTACAGTATTTTCAGTACTGAAGTAAGAGAGATACCAACTTGATTCCCTATAAAAACAAACAGAAAATGAACTCGACCTGAAATCACTGGGCATCTTTTGCTCATTCGCCAGACTATTCAAAACTATTTTGCTTTGTCTTGATCGACGTTTCCATGATGTTCTTAAATGCGAATGTTCCGTTGTAACTGGTATGAGTCCTTCAGAAATTGCATGTTTTAAATATGCTCTACACTTCAGTGGAAGTAGAGCGCTTTTTTCTATGACGAAAAATGTTCTCTCTGACAAGCGGCTGAGTATGACAGTTGTTACTTGAAAAGAAATCTTTTTGTTGCTTGTAACCAAGAAAAGCAATTATATAATAAATGAATGAATAGTCTTTAACGCCCGTTTTTGCTACAGAGGCACCACGGCGATGGGCACTGATGACACATGAGATGAAATTATATATTAGGAAAGGATTTGTTTTTTTTTTTTTAAGGAAGGAATCCTTCCAGGCCTAAGTTTAGGGTACCTCCCAGGGATTTGCCATTTATGAGGACTGAGGAAAATCTGGGAAAAACCTCAGTCAGGGAGGACGGTCCTGGTGGGATTCGAACCCAGACCTCCCGCTCACGAGCCCGCGCCTTAACGACGGTGTATATGATATATGATAAATAAATTATGAGTATCTTACTTATCTATTTTCAACAATAATGACTCTCTGTTTTCACTTTTAATGAGTGCCTATTTTAATCACATAATTGCCTATTTTAAGTATTTTAATGCCTTTTTGTCTTGCCTATATTAACCAAAATAAATTCCTGAACTTCCGAGCTCTGCTAATGACCCTAACTCAGGCAGACAGTGAGATAGTGACGGAAGAAAGTGTGGACAAAGTGCATTAAATTATTACTGACCTGCACACTTGAGCTATATGGCGAGACCTTGTAGAAATTAGCAGTGGAATAAATTTCCAGTTACAGATGAAGGTTTTTATCCATTGAGTTCTAAAGTTTCTGATCAGTGACCGACGTTTGACGGAGTATGACGTCAGAACAAAATGTGCTGTTTTAGGCAGACTGATGTGTAAGGAAAAACCTGAAAGCGGATTATATTAAAAAATAAACCAAGCGTTTGGCACTATCGGCCAGACACGTGACTTATGAAACAATCTTCTCATTCTGTCTTGCACACAAGAGGTTCTTCTTGTTCTCTTTCCATTTGCAGTCACCTTCTTACTTATAGAAACCTAGCACAAAGGTGTTAATATCAGAAATATTTTACTTGCTTTTTACAATTCCGCATTATCCCAATGCAAACATCTCAATGAAAATCCATTACCCGATCACAACCTACAATCCTCAAATTGTAGATCGTTAACCCTATTTTAAAAGAATGTCATTATACTTTAATGATGTCCCCATCCATGTCCGATTTGCAGCCCGTCTCACTTTCTGAATATCCTCAACCTACTTTTCGTCTTCATCTGTTTTCATACAAACTTTTCCGTTCGGTCTCAGGCTCACATTCTTGCCAACTCTTCCTCGTCTCAGTTTAATCAAAGAACTCAAGATTGTGTCGTTTGCTAACTGCGCCTCTGAGAATGCGTTGTTTTGCAAACTTGATAGCTAGTTACACATTAATTTAAAATCTGAAGTTTTTCTTTTCGAATGAGAAGTTACAAATGGTCAGTTACTTAACTTGCGATCGTAAGAATTTTGAAGAATCTTTTAATATTATCGACGCTCTGAAAGCACGTTCGGTTAAACCATAAGTATTCATACCTCTGCATTATATGTATGTGTTATAAGTTACAAATACTCTACCCTCTTTACTTGCATTTAGGGTTGCCACATTTTTCCAGTTTTGGTGGGATTCCTCGAAAATTTTAAGCCTTGCCAAAGTTTTCCACTTCCCAACATAACGTAAACCTTTCCGTAATTTTTCTTCATTATGTTTACAAGCTTCTAATATAAACTTTACTTTTAGTATTTTCATTTGATGCACAAGATTTTGTTCGAAAAATATAATTACTTCCTGGACTGCCATGAGTAATCGATTGATCAACCATTCGACAGATAACATCCACGCTAATCAATAGTTAAAGAGTCGATGAGAAAGCGGAAAACCAGAAGTTCATTTGTTCTATGTGGATGCAGTTAATGACTTTGTTTTTTGGCGCTTTTCTTGGAAATATTGTACTAGTTACTTCATCAACGCTTCAGCGCATCAGGTGACCATTAAATATTATGTCATTGGTCAACTTCTTTTCTCTTCCGTCTGTGATGAAGGATAAACAATTATCACGGAATCTGATATTTAATTTCAAATTTTCATTTATTTCCGTTCTTGTTACTCAGGTTCATTTCTGCCTACGAGTGAAAAATAAGCGAAAAACATGAACTAAAAAATTGAAAGTAAATCCTTAAAAAAGCAACAAATTATTGATGTAGATGCCGCGCACAATCTATATTAAACGAGTCTTGCATAGCTAAATATTAAAAAGGCAATGTAATCTTTGTATCAGTTATCTTTAAAAGAAGTGACAAGTCGGAATATAGGAACACAACATAAAGATAATTTAGTTAAATAATAAAAAATATATTTTGAAAGTTTGTGTTATTGCTTCCAGAACAAACGCAAAACAATGTTACTGCTGTAAGCTGACAAGGTAAACACCTCTACTGATTACATATTGAGAAGATTAGGCTTCTAATAATAATAATAATAATAATAATAATAATAATAATAATAATAATAATAAAAGTACTTGTCATGGTGGTATATTTTATTCTACTCGTTTTTTATTACTTGCATCCTATGTATGTGACTTCAGAATTGTGTTGTTCGTGATTAAGATGAATGAATTAATTTTGTGATTTACCAAACCAGAAACTAGAAATTATCTATTTAAAGTCATCTGAGTTAAATAAAGATATCCAATAAGGGGCTGAAAATATTTATTGTCTTTAATATAGAATATATTTTAGCAACGTAATTATTTATTATTTAGTTACTGTCAAATAAAGTATTGCCTTAAAAGTTTACCACTATATTAGTGAAGCAGAAATTTTACAAATACTTCAAGAAACACAAATAACTAAGGAATGTTCTGGAGATTTGAGAATTTTTTGAATGATTTATTTACGGATGCTCTTTAACAGCTCAGGTCATAAGCGTCCCATTCAACTCAGGGCGTGAAACGGCCGACAAATTTTGTTCAGAGGCCTATCTTTCAGGCTCGAGGTTCTTTTTCGTGCCGTAAATATACGACACGGGACCCACGGCTTTACTTCCCTTCCGAAGGAAGCCATACTTATGATTTTTACGCCCGGAAAAATCCATCGGTCCTGGCCGGGTTCGAACCTCCGATCTTGGGTTTAGGAGGCAAGTATGGTAACCACTACACCACCAGGACCGACGAGATTTGAGAATAGAATCATAACTTGTGAACATACAAACTGTGACTGATCATCCGCCAAATTTGTGAAAATGTTGATCACTTTTGCGACTTAAAAATAAAGTAAAAACGACTAAATGAACTAATTTAGGAAAGATGTTATTTCAAAAGATACCATTAGAAACAGATAATTATTATTTGGCATTTCATGATATTTTGTGATTTTATAAAGAGTTTAAGTATTTAATGTGCATTGGATCTATGTCGAAATTGTGGGTGTGTTAACGTCTTAGCGGAATAAAAGAGAGTCACAACTCCAAAGGCCAATTTAGCGTTGTTTAACTCTAACCCAAAATATTTCCTTTATCGCTTGGTTATAGTTTACTACGTCAAACGTATGCTGTAGTAGTAGGTGTATATTTATTGTTATAAAATCCTATATACACATTACAAATATATTTTATGCATGGTTCATATACCGCACATGGTTAAGTATGGTTCACAATTGGAAAGAAGAACAAATAATAATACAAGTAAAACAATATTAATAATAATGAATAAATAAACATTAAATAGGACGAACCATATTTACAGATAAATGAGTGGAAACATATTACATTATGTATAATTACACTAGTTATTGCGATCTAACCAGAAAACAGATTGCATCTAGTTTCGCGCACTTTGGCTACGAAAATGCCCATGTTCAACCAAGTAGTGTGGGTTTGCAAACAGTTTCAGCATGTCAATCGACTATAATTGCCTTATATATTTTTTTTCAAGAAACAGCGATTTTCTCATGTGTTCCCAATGGGTACATTCTGCCACAAAATTACCCATTCCTCATCCCCTCCACAAAATGGGCAGGTTCTTCTACCAGAATTATCCGTTAATTTTTTAACCTTCCAACTTCCCTGTCTAAACCATACCACTCCTGATCTCGCCTTTCTGCCTAGAACGAGATCAGAATCTTTACCCCAGGTTAATTTAATTTCATTCAATAGGCTCAAGGATACATTCGTGTTATATTCTGCCTTAATTTCCTGCCTGCTGATATCCTCTAGACTTGTTTCAACCTTCTTCCACGCGTTTTCATTACTTTGTTGCCATAGTGAATACAGGCCCACTCCGCCGAGTCCTCTTTCCACTTCTGTAGCCCAAAACTTGAAGTTATATTTTGCACCTGGTATCTATAGCAAAACCTATGTTAAAGAAAGGTGGCATTAGCAATTTCTTTCATAAAGCAAATTTGAGATTCAGCTATCTGCGGACAATATTATAGCTGAATCTTTTGAAAGGATGAAGTAATGACTATCTGGAACGTGGTCTCATAATAACGAGCCATATTATACAAAATTAATTCATGGTAAGCCCTTGTATGAAATTTCCTATCATAGGACAACTATCCATTGAGTACTCGTATGAGTATGTTTCCTGCTCGAACGTGATTTCAAACTGATGAGTGATGAATGATATAATATTCACCCGAATATAGTCGGTCCTGGTGGTGTAGTGGTTACCATACTTGCCTCCTAAACCCAAGATCGCGGGTTCGAACCCGGCCAGGACCGATGGATTTTTTCGGGGCGTAAAAATCCTAAGTATGGCTTCCTTCGGCAGGGAAGTAAAGCCGTGGGTCCCGTGTCGTACATTTACGGCACGGAAAAGAACCTCAAGCCTGAAAGAGAGACCTCTGAGCAAAATTTGTCGGCCGTTTCACGCCTTGAGTTGAATGGGACGCTGATGACCTGAGCTGTTAAAGAGCGTCCATAAATAAATCATTCAAAAAAAAAAAAACCCGAACTATAGACACTTTAATTTATACCCAACGCAGAAGATAAATATTCGAAATAATAAATAAAAGAGCGTGACAACTCCATTATGACTGCAGCTCAGAAATTCTTTTCCGATTATAAAAGTAATCCATTATTATTTATGGTGCAGATTCCAAAACTTCCATGTTCAGGCACAAACTCTTCAAAGCGTATGCATATCACCAAATTCTATGCAGTCCCATTTGGAATGAATCTGAGCAAATATGCTGGTCATAAGAGACATTTGTCTCACAACACTACGAATATGTAGAATCGAAACTTTGTTCAGAGTTACTGCACTACACAGAGTGGCATGCAATTACGTAATTAGTTGCATATTTTGCATATTTGATAACGCCAAATAATGATGGGCTGTTATCGTTCTTTTCGATCATTAAGAGGGTATGAAGTTTTATCCTATTTTATTTTACTGTTAATTTCCTGGTATCAAAATGCAATTATTTCATGCCTCATACCTTCTGACGTTTTACGTCAGTGCGCCTAGGTCTCCTATTTCAATTTCTAAGACCCTTCTACACAGTTGAAATATTTCATTAATACCTTCTAAATAAGTACACATATTTACCCACACCATAATTTCATTACTCAGTCTGTGTTATATCCCATGCCCGTAAAGGACCTTAGTTGTCCAAAATATGGGAAGCATGTAGTGAGTGCTACGACGGCTGAAAAGAAAGTAATGACATGTTCATAAGGCAAACCATTGTTCTAGAACCTGGAGACGTTTACATCCTTCAATGCAATTCCCTGTCACAGTTACCACTCGCTGTCACACGTCTGAAAGACACTGGACACCGGTAGCTAAGCCGTTTTTGTTTATGTTTGAGAAGGAGCGCCCTACTGCAACACTGCAGTATGGCTTGTTCTGACTTCTGCGGCTAACTCCCTCATTGTCCAATGACCCACCTCCAAAAGTGATGGAATTAAATCAACATAATAAGCTTCAAAAACTAAACTTCCACTCTATTGCGTCCTTGTCGAAAGTCGGGCACCCCCGGATACGTTCGATATAGCAAAGTTTTCATTGTCATGGACTTCTCGCAGACCTGCATGACATTTCATTAGTTCCCAACACCTGCCATCTCAATTTTAATCCAGTAAAACATCACTTTAGAGGGTGGTTCAATTGTATACCATTACCCGATAGTTCTGTATTTGTCGGTGTACAGATAGTGCACTAGTGAAGTTGAGTATGTTAAACACTTATCCCATTCCTCTAGATATGCTGAGAACAACAACGCCCACACATGTTCATAAACAGCGTGACGACGTGTTGCAATTTTTGTTTTAGCCTTAGTATTTTTTTAGTTTCTAACGTTAATGACCTAAACACCTTGTCCTTACCTTATATTAGCTGTACGAGTGCATTTATATTTCCCATATTATTTATATATAGAAATTGGTATCCTCAAGTGCGGTGGTTATATTGTAAAATATTTTATTTTATAAATGAGGATAAATATTTTGTCTTTGATAACTTAAAGATAATGGAATGCGTGATTTCTAATCCGGAGACCAGAAAGTGTGAAACTTTCGTCTTTTAGACTAAGGAAGAACCTCAATCGGGTAGTTCTGGCAAAGCAGAATTCAAACCAATGCTCTCGGAAAGTTTTATTTTTATGTATTTGCTGATACCCTTTGCCATGAGGGTTTATGTGATGTGTACAGATGATAGTCAGCTGTGCTGTTACCTTTGAAGAGTCACTAAGCCACCTGTAACCGCCTCTTTTTAACAGTCACTATTTTAAGTTAGACCGATGTTGCACTTACAAGAATTTACTTGCAGTCTCTCGTTGCACGTTACGATTGACCATAACCACATGTTCTTTTTGTTGGAAACATTGTAACACTGTTTCACAGCCACAATTTGCCTATATGCATTCTGTGCTGTTGTACTTTCACTGCCATAGCAATAAAAAGGCACTTACTGCTGGAATTATATGGAACCACAAAGTGTAATTTTGTAGCACCGTTTTGACAGTGCGATCCGAATGATTTACGCATTTTGTGGTCAGGTTTCATAAATCAACGTTCTAAACGGAATGCGTCAACACGGACACCACAGCTATAAGAAATGAACGATTAAATGCAAGTGGCACATTATCGGTAACCTTACAGACAATAGAAATGCAAGAGCAAGTTACGACTCTTCTGTCACCCAGTAACAATACCGGTAAGTAATAGCCTCCTTATTTCATTTTTATAGCACGTGTCCTTGAGGATAATCATAATACCATCTTCTGGCATAGCACAAGCTTTCCGAGCCGCCTACAATTTACAAAAACTTGACAAAGGTAGCTTCTTAATTTTCTAGAATATAAACCATTCAGAAATGCATCTTCAGTGAGGAGTTTTAAGGACCCAAAATATTTCACCCTGAGAATGCGTAATCAAATTTCAGAAGTGTTTCATAGAAAAAATAACAAGCATAAAAATATAGTTGAGGTATGTTTCTCATTTTACACAATCACCATCAACATTTACACATTTTTGCCAACTGGGTACCAAGATACTAATCGTATCCGTACTTAGATTACCGAATAATGGTGTACTGCGAGAGGTGGGATGCTGGAAATATGCAATCTACAGCAAAATAAATGCAATTAGATACTGGATAACAATAATTAAAGGACAACAAACAACCCTGAGGACAATATGCTATCGCACCTATTAAACAGCATGCATTATCCAAAATGGTGGGTAGCGGTTGTACAACAAGAATTGTCAAAAATCGGTTTAAACGGTATTGAAAATAGGTATGGCGTAGTGCCAAAAGTGGAAAGACCTCTGACTGACATAAACCGGCAGGAAAGAGAGACGCAATGCATGCAGATGTCATTTCTGAATCTGCAGAGCGAAATTAAAACTAGACGGGGTAAAGAGACCTATATCCTGGAGTTGGGCATAAAACAAGAGGTCGGAAATAGCATATCTTAGACTGGGAGGCCGGAAGGCACGTAAGGTCGCTGACAAGGACGGCAGGAGGATTCCACTATTACGCTAGGAACCGCAAGATTGGGTGCATATTTTGGCTAAGTGCATACAGACAAAAGATGCTAGGATAAAATTTCTCCCGGATTCATTTTTGACTTACATTAAGGGGAGCCTGGCAATTTGGGACTTTTGTAAATAGACAAAACTGGCTAAATCTGGGCATTTTCTTAAATGAAATATAACAAAGGGGACAATAAGATGGTGATACACCTTCAGAAATCAAGACGGAGAGTGTATTCACCAGGACTGAGGCAACTGTTCAACAACTAACCTATGTCATGTACCTTAAATAAGAGGCGCCTCTGTTTCACCCACCGCACTGCATCTTTCATGGAGATGGGTCTACTAAACTCAAATTTGCTACAGTTAGTTTCAACTCAAAACTGGAAGAATGTTTTACTCTCATTCAGAACTTTTGAAATAGCATATTTATACGATTCTTCCCTCTTATTATTCTAGGTAAGAGTGATAAAGAATATTTTAAGCTCGGTCTTGCATTAATGTCATATAGATGACTCTTGATGAATAATACGAACAAGTTAATTCAAATTACACATTTAGGGAAATTGGTGCTTTAGCGGAACGGCATGTTCTTGCTGTTGTTATGACCAAGACTGAGTAGGAAAGACAGACTAAGAAATTACTGCAAATTTGTTCCAAGAATAAAATGCTTTTAGCAAGAGAAACAAAGTTCCGTTGCAGATTTTCTTATCCTCAAAGAATTTATTGCCTCAATAATACCAAGTAAAAAGTTTGGAATACTCTTAATTTGACCGCCGAGGTCGTTAAGGCGCGGATTCGCATACGGGATGTCTGGGGTTCGATTCCCGCCAGGACCGTCCTTCCTGATTGAGATTTCTTTTACCGGATTTTCCTCAGTCCTCCTAAATAGCAAATGCCGGGGAAGTATCCTAAACTTAAACCTGGAACGTTTCCTTCCTTTAACAAAATTCTTTCCCAATTTATCATTTCATCTCATGTATCACCAGTGTCCACCTCCTTGTGATGCCTCAGTAGTAAAAAAGGGCGTAAAACACCATTAAAAACCTTAATTTAAACAGTCTATTTTATAATTAAAATAAATTACGTGTATTTTAAAATTAAAATATTACAGAAGAAGAAATTTTAAGAGGAAGAAATTTTGTGAAATTTTATGTGTTTCTGTAATGAACTTCAGCAATTAAGATGCTAGTAAAATATTCTCTTTTTACTCTTCTACTACTTACCAAAGTTGTGAATTGTTCAATATAACTTAAGATTATTCCGTTTTCTTTTCTATCTTTTCTCTGTTGGCCTTTCTTGCAGTTTCAAAATGAAAAGAAAGACTTGGAAAGATTATAGATACAGATAGAGAATTTTAGAATGATCAGCGCCCTAATTGTTTACATGCTTTAATTCTAAAGAGTATGAACGCTTTTGCTATTCAACTGGTAACAACATTAAAATTTCTAATTGGAGTCCTGAGAACTATTATTGGAGCATTTTAGTAAAACAAAGTGTCAGAAAATCTTTTGTAAAACCACTCATTTTGTTCTGCCGTTCTGTTCTGGAGTCTAAAATAGCCTTTCTAATTTATACATACTACAAGGAATGAGTTATAAGGAGTTCAGTTTACTCCTTGCTAAAGTTACCTCAATAACGGAATTTTACTACACTTACAAACTTTGCATTTCACTACTCAAATAGAAATATCTTTGGAAGTGTTTTCTAATGCTCTACAATTGAAAATTCGTATCTGTTTTAAATTCATTTTTATTATCAAAACAATCAATTGAAAAACTCATTTCCAATTTACATATTTAACATAAAATGCGTTTACGTAACTGTCAAATTAATTAAGCTGTAAAGTAAGTGATTCATAACAAAAAGAGGTACATGTTATTGTATGTAAGCAAATTTGTTTTAGTTCAGTCTGATGAAATGTTAATTTACAATCTCCTTGGATGAAACACAAATTACTCGTACGAGTTAACAGGCAAATACTGAAATAATTAAAACAAAACTTTCTACTGCATTTTCGAAATCCGTGCTACTTTTTCATGATCAGTTGAGAATATTTTAAGCACGCGAACGAACTCTCCTAAGTTTTATAATAATTCCTTCGTATATGAAAAATGTCGTATTTGGACTTCTAAATTAAAAAACCTAAAGGTTCTTAAGATACTTCAGCAGGTAGCACATATATTGTAAAAAGTTTATTTGTTATATATTTTTCCTCCGTATACTGATCATCAGCTTGGTAGAAAAATATTTAACGACAAAGAAGTTAGTATGAAAAGTAACAAGGCTTACGTGTTTATGCGATACCTAACAGCAGGTGCAGGAATTTTTTACTGCCCCGTTTAAAATAAGCTATTCCTTTCATAAGAGATTGGCATATCATATTTTATTTTATGAATATTAAAAAATAACGAGAATTCTAAAACGACCAGTAACCGTATACATCTGTGAAAAACTACATTTCATGCAGCAGTGAAAGCATTTTAATATCGAAACATTCGCTCTCCATTTGAAATCGAACTCCTGCGCTTTACGATACACCGAAGTATTTCTGCAGTTGACGACATCGCGGTTTTCCAACCGGAACCACCCTTCGCTCCCTCCCCCATTCACCCTAAAAACATATTCTTTTCCAAAACTCATCGGTCGTTAAGCGGTTTGACTGTCTAACTCATCAGGTTCGACGCTAAAATATGGCTTATGGCTGGTGTTTGTCATCCCTCTAACATAATGCACCGTATTTTCAGTTTTCAATTTGTCAGCCATCATAAAAACCACGGCACAAAAGATTTCACAGAAGCCATACATATCTCATCTCTCCAAACCGTGAAGTCCATTTGCAGCAATCCGCAGTTTCTGTCTTCTCCAGCGTTTCTTTTTTTTCTTTCCCCCATTCTGCTGTCTTTTAAGATGCTGAATGTCGTCCCCTTTTCCCTCTGTTCTTATTGTGATGCTTGCTGCACTTACAATAAAAGAACGCGTACACATGCAAGATGGTTCATTGATTGCTCAGACTTTGCATGCCTTTCCTACCGGAACTGGCTCTCTCAATCTCTGCCAGCCTCGACGGCCACCCTCTTGCAAGTTTATCGGTCTTGGGATTTGTGATTTACTGGTTTGCTGTTTATGACAGATTCTGCATTAAGTATTTCTGCTATCTTGTGAGAGTAAAATTGTTATTGAAATGTGTTTTGTGGCTATTCTTAGTTTATAACCTTATTTTATTTACAGGCAGTAATGCTAGTTACATATAATGACAAATTTATTGTTCACATACTGTGAGATATCTAACATATGGGTTTATTTAACGCCCTCTTGCGGTTTACTTCGACCAACAAGCTTTTTTATCATCGAAAAGAAGTTACTGTCTTATGGACTTGATAGTAAAACCGTTTTTTGTAGATTCGTAAGTTGAAAGATATTGACAGAGGTAATTTTGAATCGACTGACTAAAATAAATTGATACAAGTACCGTAGAATGAATTCTCAATCCTCTGCAATAGATTTATCTCCAAAACGCCCTCGGATTTGCTGAAATATTCTTCATTTGTTAAATGGAAAATATTTAGTGACTTTTGAACGAATTTTATTGATTTTGGCAGTTGCAGCACTTTCATTTATTTACTTATTTTTATTTAAAGTTAAGCATATTTCCTAAAACTTGCGTACGTCTCAAAATATTTATTAAATTAGAGGCAGATTTTTTTTTAGCAAATGTTATCAATTAACTTTAAAAGAGAAATCGAGTGTTCAAACATTGTCACTATTTCAGGTTAGAATTATGCGAGGTATTTACGGCAGAAAGCAATTATAAACAAAAACATTAGTTTATTTATATGTTATATTCTGTTGAACGATTATTGAATTGAAAATTGCATGTTATTTAGACAAAAACTTTAAGCAGTTTATGCTGTTGGTCATGGCGTTAAATGAATAAATAAAAAGCTTTTGTTAGAAATATGCAAAGTTCTATTCATAAATATCCTTGATGAATGAATGTTATGTAATGTGATGCAATGCTGTTGATCCAGCATAATATCATTTTTAAAATTTCTATATATATACAGAATGATTCAGAATGAATGCTACAAATTCTCAAAAAATGCAGATCCCCGCAAATGAAACACGACAAAAATCCGAGCATCCGGGCTTAATCGGTACCAGAGATACAAGGAATTAAAGACACCGACTATGGACGATGCAGAAATCACAATGTATACATTTATTTGTGTCATTTATGCACTGCATACCGCACCGATTGTTTAGAATGTGTGCATCACAGGCTGCTTCCATCCTAACCAGAAGAACTTCCTCTTTTTTTTTTTTTTTTGAGTAGTGTTTTACGCCCGTTTTTACTATTGAGGCACCACAGGCGGTGGACACTGATGATACATGAGATGAAATGATAAATTGGGAAAGGATTTTTTTTAAGGAAGGAAGCGTTCCAGGACCTCCCCGGATTTGCCAGTTATGAAGTTTGAGGAAAACCTGGAAAAAACCCCAGGGAGGACGGTCCTGGCGGGATTCGAACCGCAGACCTCTCGCTCACGAGTCCGTGCCTTAACGATCTCGGCCACCCGTGGCGGTAACTTCCTCTGGATCAACAAGCGCTTCATGCACCCTACTCTGCGCATGGCTCCAGAAGAACAACTCCAGAGGATTGAGATCAGATGATGTGACAGAGGACGCAATTGGACCATATTTGCCTATCCAATGATCTCCGTTATAAGATGGTGCCGTGCTACATTACTGCTGTGCGGGGGTGCACCATCGTGCTGAAACCACATTTGCTGTCGTACATTCAGAGGTACGTCTTCCATCAGCCCTGGTAATGTGCTCAATAAGAATTCGTCTTAAATAAGCGCTGTTATACTTGCTTGCAGACAAACAGGGCCAATCGGATGGTCAGAAATTCTACACCACACATTTAGAGCAAACCGAAAGTGAGGCTCACCAGTATGAATAACACGTGGGTTTTCCTCAGTCCATACATGCTCATTGTGCACATCTCACATAAAGGTAGCTTCATCACTAAATAAAATCAGACTGGTAAAATGAGGCACCTGCTCAAACTGTTGTAAAAACATTGGAGTAGGTTACCCCCAGAGGATTGTGTACTGGTGTCAAATGCTGCACATATTGTTATGGTAAGGATACTATTGATCATACGGTGCTTTGGCCTATGCCAACCGTCCTGGCAGTAACACAAATACTCGATGAATTTTATCCTATCTGCTCCATTCAAGATATTTACTTCCATCTACGGTGCGATACGATGTTTCGTTTTCCCCATGAGATGTGCCTGTGTCATACAGTCGTTGACGAATGTGGAATGATGCGACTGTGTATACAAAGAATACCTCACTGGGTACAACCGCGCTGTCTTTCTTCCATTCCCATTAGCAGTCCCATACACAAAACATTTCTCTCACAGAATACTTTGTCATGTTCTCTTAGCACAAGTGCAGGCAGTAGCCTATCGTAGTAAGTGCGCAGTTATCCGCGAAGGCAGGCACATTTGAGTAGCTTGGTTGCTAGAAATTCTCTATGCTGTCCACATGACTTACCCTTATAGCTAGAAAAATTCTGGAATCCAGTCCCGAGCGACAGCGGAGAGAGCCGAACTCCTCAGTCCGAAAGGGAGATTGCGAAATAATGGGGGATGCACATTTTTCTCTGTTTGCGTGGCCGCAACGTTGTAAATATAACATGTATACTTTTTTTGTTTAACGTAACGTAACCTACGCGTTGTTCTCCGTAGCTTACTGCCTGCAATATGTTTCTTATTACAAAACCGAGTTTTTCATTTTTACCACGCGTTGTATTATTGGAATTCACAATTAATTCACATACACACCCACATTAGCTTTAACCCTGACCTCGGGTAAATCCTAGAAACTGGTGGACGCAGTGGTTTGCTGCGACGAACTACGGCCTGACGGCCTACGTTCGCCTCATTTCCGTAAATGTAAATTGGTAGGTGATTGTGTGCTAGAAACCACTGCACTGGTAGCAAATATCTTTTAACTCCATAACACTAAAAATAAAACAAATGTCCAAAAGTGTTGAGTATCTTAAAAGCAAAACCACTTGACATTCAAAGAATAACTGCAAATTAAATATAGAAATAGGTCATAGATAGCAACTAAATTATAGAATAGTAAATTAATAGATTTGGATTTTAATGCTTCTTTTATATGACATCATGAAAATAGTAGAATTTAACAAATCTGATGTACATGTAAATGACACGAAACGAATATTATCAATCCATATAAACTACTACAAACATTAGCATTCCTTACTCATCATTAGGAATGGTAGTATCAAAAGTATAATATTTTTAAAAGAGAATTAAACTGACATTAGAGAGATGTTTTAATGGTATTTAATCCCTTTTCACCACAGAGAGGCAGATCATGAAAGTATTACATCGTTGGGTAATTAATAGCAACATTGTTTATTATTGATTTTACACTGTAAAATATTAATATACAGGATGTTTCAGAAATACTTTTACAAACTTTGGTTACAAAACAAAAAAGTCTATATAAACATATGTTCGGAAATTCTTAGTTTTTGAGTTTTAATGAAAGTTTACCTAAACAAGAAAAATATCCATATAAACACAGTTTCAGAAATTATTAATTTTACGAGTTATTAATGAAAATTTACCAAAAATTCATATAAATATGTCCGAAAGTCCTTAGTTTTTGAGTTATTAATGAAAGTTTGCTTCAACCCTTTTCAAGGTACAATCTATCAACTTAAGCTCGTAGCCAAAAATAAAATTCATTTTGTTAAGTAATCGAATGATGTTATCGATACATGTCTGGTGATGCACTTGGCTCATCAGCTTTGTATACTTATGTGACAAAGTATTATTTGCAAAATGCAACAATAGCACTGTTGAAGGTTAGCCATTTATGTGATTTGATAATAACCCGATTAAAGATGTGATAAAAATATTCATTTTAACTCTGGCGTAAACTTTCTCTAATAACTCAAAAACTAAGGATTTCCGGAATTGTGTATATGTACTTTTTTCTTGTTTTGGTGTGAGGAACCGGCCACCAAAGTTTTTAAAAGTATTTTTAACTTTGGATTTTATTTTACCGTTATTAAACATTAGGCTATATATGTTGGATTAATCAATTATTGCAAATAAATAATTTGAAATCACATACAGTATTGTCATTTTTTGTAATGAAATAACTTTCAAAATTAAATCCTTAAAATAAAAACTAGCTAAAAATGGTATTCCAATAAACAGGCAAGCAATAAATTGCCTAATTATTTATATTAAATTTTCCAAATTAATAATTTATTATTAAATTTATACTGCCAAACACGTGAAAATATAAATAATAAGTGTAAACATGCAAGAACAAAGTAGTTTGTGTAATTTATGACGCAAATAATTCTGAAAATCAAACAAAGTTTAGCCTCAAACGAATGGAATAGGTTACGGATAAATTAAGTTTGGGAACTCGAGCGCTTGCTAAAAGGCTAAATTTTTAAGTGCGTTATCAAAATGATAACAAATAGGCACTGCAGTAATCAGGAATGTAGTCAGGATGTCTTATGTTCCAAGAGGGAACTAATGTTACACAAGAGAATTAAATAGATAAAAAGATAAAAAAGAAAGAAAGAAAGAAAAATATATCTAATATTATTAAGTTTTTTGAAAGAATACATCTGAAGGTAGAAAATCTGCGAGTCATATCCTGTTTAGTAAAGAAACACCTGTTCAACTTTATCGTACTCAGATAAATTGCAGATCAATTCTCCATAAAGTCTACATAGATTCCCAAGTTTGATATCAGATATCAGATTGTGGTAGATGCAGCAAACTCCTTATGAAAAGATAAATCTATGATAGTAGATAAAAAAAAAGGTGGACAGTAAACATTATTGCATATATAATTTACCAGCATTTTAAAGTTCTACGAGACGGGCCAACTGAACAATAACATAGCCTGCTGAATAACAATGCTGGGCATTTAACGGAAATGTGATTATGGCTTTTTTATATCAAACACGCCAAAGAAATAAAATAAGTGTCTGAAAACGTTGTTATACTCTGTAGTTAGCAATTGTCATATGCTCACAGTACTCAATAATAACCATAACCTCTAGATGTACAAAAACGTGTTTCTTTCAAATTCGAAGGCTCATAAATAAATTTTGTTTGTTTAACGCCCGTTTTTACTACTGGGGCACTACAGGCGGTCATAAATAAGTGCACACACTTTCATTTGTTCTCAAATTATGAAGGAATATTTAACAAACGCATTATTTTCAATAAACTTATCTATTCTCTAACTTTCGACCTGCCCTCTAGGTAAAGTTCTTTAGCAGTTAAACAAAAGAAAGTGAGAAGAAGATAACGAAAGCGCTCCTGGTAGTGGTGAGGCGAAGCTGAGTCGTTTTACACGTGCATGTTGCCGTTTTAAAAATACGGTAGGTACATACATCATGACGCGGTGCGATTGCCTGCCTGCTCTTCACTCATCCTCTCTCTGAGTTTTAATGTCTCATTTTTACTGTCGCGCCTCGCAACTAGAGATGACAGAGGACTGCCTTTATTGCACTCCCGTAGCTGTCGAGCGAAGCTATGTTTATGTAGAATACCACTTTACGACCAATTGTAACCAAGAAAGCATATAAATAACACCATTTCAATATGCAAACAAAATATGACTCTGGAAGAAGCAAATGGTTTTAATGTCATTCCAAGCTGCTGCAGGGTGGTAAAGGTAAGGTGACAGAAACTCTAGAGAGTGAAGTTATGTCTGTATATAATGTTAGAGCACACGTACAAGCATTTTCGTAACATTTTGCTCGTAGTTTGAATTGCGTTTAGTGCGAAAAAATATTGTAGTCTTACGAATCAACTTAAAAAGACAATCAATGAAGGGAAAAAATATAAAATAAAGCACCACATATTGGTAGAAAACTTTAAATACTTTGAAAAAAAAATCAAACATTTTCGTAAGTAACCTGTGTGTCTGAGTCACTGCGAGGAAAAGTTACCTGCACACAGCTGGCGTTTTGCCAAGAGCGCCAAGATACAAATGAATGCCACTCAATGTAGCTTAAGTGCGCAGTTATAAGTAAAATTTTGAAAGTAATAAAATAATTTAATTTAATTTTTATGGTTTATGTACCGTTTAATATATTTAAACATTTTAGGATTAAAGAACGTTTTAAATTCTTTTAGAACATTAAAATTTAACCATTCGCATTTTTCAGTTGTTACATGAAGTTGTATAATTTGAAGCTTCTAGAATATTAAATTTATGATAAGTGTTTTTGTTTTTTATATTTAGGCTTTCTTGGATTGCAAAATGAAGAATATTAATATAGAACATAAAAATATAACAAAAAATCACTACAAAATATTATTGCTTAAATATTATCCCACAATTATACAAGCCTTTGAATTTATTGAATACAAATATTTAAGCTGCAAAATTTAATGTTTTAACTGATATTATCATATCACTAAAATATACGGCAGGTTTTATAAATATTTTTGTAGAAAAGAGCGATAATGTAATCAGAAACAGGAAAAAGGAATTTACTGCTGTAAATTCTTCCTAATGGTTTCTATAGCCTCGTGGTTATTAATGGTACATTCTAGAAAAAAATATGTATTACATACAAAACCATTAATTTTAGAAAGAACTATTACAAAATCATAAAGTGCGTATTCATCAAGGTAGCTTTTCTCGTTTTTATTTGAAACATATACATCCATAATATTTTCAATCCGAATTAAATTGTGGCATCAACATGTAGTATCATTTTGTTTCCAAAGATGTTAGTAGAGGTTGCAATATGCATGAAGAAAATGCTGGGCATAATGAAAATAACAAGAAACAAACCAAATGATAATGCCAGACACATACTTGATTTTAGAGCAATACAATTCATTCTAAAATTGATTTTGAAATTTATATTGATATGTTGTACAAAGTATTCACTACGGACACTAGAAAACGTTGTTCATGCAGTTTTCTGTCAAAATTAAAAGTATCTGAATGCTGATGGTGAACATTTTGAACCTCTTATATGATTGCAAACATCACAAATCTCTTTGTCTTCATATATCCGGCAATAAAGCTTTAAAGCTGTTATTTTTCATTTTGAAGAAGTGTATATACATTTGGACCCCTTTGTGTGTAAAGTCTATCAGGTTATTTATGCTATTAAAATGGGGGATAAAAAAGCATAATACATACGGAGTCTGTATGTTGATTAGCAATTTTACATTCACATTATGGGTAGTTTGAGATGCATACAACAGAAAAGATAATAAATTGAGAGTAAAATATCAAAGATTTGAAAACTCAATCTGTAAAATTAGAAACAATTGAAAAGAAGAGCACAAAATAAGAGAATAAAAAAAAGTATAATGAGCTTCTTCTTCTTCTTCTTCTTCTTCTTCTTCTTCTTCTTCTTCTTCTTCTTCTGGCTGTAGAGCTTTGGCCTCCAGCGCAATCTTCCTGCACAACTGTCTATCTTGCACTTTACTTTTCCGTCCTTTAATGTCCATCTTCCTCAGATCTTCTGCTACATCATCTAACTATCTAGGTTTTGGCCTTCCTTTTTCCTTCTAAAATACAATTTCTTTTTAACAATCTTTTCATATTCAGTCATTCTCTATGTATGTTCTACCCATCTTATTCTTTGTGCCTTTATGAATCTCGTCACATCTTGTCTGTATTTATATTCTTCTAATTCATAATTATATTTTCGTTTTCTATTGTTCTTTATCGTTTACCGATCCGTAATTTTTTCTCAACATTTTTCTTTCAAATCTTCATAGTATTTCCTTGCTGTGTTGTTTAGGGTCCATGTTTCTGCGATATGTTACTACTGGTCCTATTAGTATATTATAAATCTTACATTTTGTCCCTTTACTAAAATCTATTTTTAGATTTACGTAATATGTTTCGTTCTCAGTTGGAATTTTTTATGTTATTCATTTAAATTATTATTTTTATTTGCAAATGTTCCTAAATATTTATATTGTGATACCCTTTCAATTTTTCCCCTTCAAGTACCAGATTTGTAATTTTCCTTTTATTTTTATCTGCTGTCACCTTACTCTAATCGTGTTTTTTTTTTTTTTTTTTTTTTTTTTTTACCTTCTTTCAAATTCCTTATAGACTCCCACTAGCTTGTTTTCATCTCTTGCAAATGACTATCATCTGCATAGGCACATATTTGACCAGTCTTGAGTATAGTTCCTTTGGGCTCTTTTATTGCTCTGCGTAGGGTTAAATTAAAAAATATCGCCGGTAGACCTTCTCCTTGTCTCACCACAGTATTATAACGAAAATCAGCGCTTAGTTTATTCATCATTTTAACTATAGCTTTATTATTAATCTTATAACTTTTTGTTTCAATTTAAAACTTCTCATTGTCTCAGAGTGATGCCCCATCAATTGAATCAAATACATATTCAAATTCAATAAACAAAAAACAGATATGCACCACGATCGTGAATTTTTAATTAATTTATAATAGACCTCCTCGGTCCGTCATCAAAGAGGTGTGATAGAGCAGAATATAGTGGAATGGATATAAAATTCATAATGTTAAATAAAAGTCAATGTTTAACGTCATTGATTTAGAGCATAAACATTTTATATTGTACATAATTTAATGCAGTAAAATGGGAAATGAAAAGGGTAACCTTATCTTGTTTTGCTAGCAAACCGGAATAGTACTATAATAGAGATATCTCATTACACATTGTTTATCCTAAATGCGATGCGATGATAATTACATAATTGTATCAGTAACAAAATCCTTCTGCTCTTTGTGGTTTTGAAATATTCATGAATATTATAGCCATTGCATTTTACTGGTGCAATAAAATGCATCATGGCGCAAAACGGATGCAGATAGCTGAAAATCAATGATGAATATGGCTGATATATAGAGAACTGTGAAGTGTGGTTCTTCGGCATTAAATCCCTTTTTATTTGATAATCTAAACACCTCATATTGTGAAATGATGTTACAGTTAGAAAAGGCTACAAAAGTATCAAAAGCTTAGAATTATTTGATTTTTTAAAAAATTGCATTTATAAACCGGATAAACAAAGCATAATATGTGTGGTAGCTTTGCCTACTAGGATCAACTTCTTACAAATTTTCTTATACGGATAGAGCCAAAGAAATATGGACTATTTTTTGTGCAGTCGTTTAGTATGTGGCTAACACACAGTTAGTTACTTAGGCGTTACGATAATTAATTAAATAAAACATGAACCCTCAGTCATTTATAAAATAACATTAGTTGCTTTACATAATTACTAACCCATTTTATGAAAAGGGAAACTGTTCCCTTTCGTCGCCCAAGAATTTGCACGACTTAAAGAATTCTTGTTTTTTTTAAGTTTCAGTTACAACAGAGCTGTCATTTGGTTTGGAATGATACTTCATTGAATATACCCAAGAAATAAAAATAACAGCTGAATCGGTGTGATCTTGCTTAAAACACTGAAACAGCGCGCCTCTGTCGATAACGCTGTGCTAATATCTCACCCGCATTATTTAATTAATTGTCCTTTTTTTTAAGTAAAGAAGAAAAGTCGTTCGAGTTTTGTAGCAAAAAGTTACCTGGTCATATTATTGTACGAATAATCCAGCCTGGATATTTTGAACTTTTGAGGCGTTGACATTGAATATTTATTGATAATGATTGTATTTAGTACGAGTTATTTTCTTTACCAGTTCAAACCCGGAACTAAAGACCGTATAGCTTGATAGATAAACAGCTCAAGAAATTTAAAGATGGGAATGAATCACTAGAAATTTCTGTGCGAGAGCGGTGCCCTAGCATCTTCATTGAAGTACAGTAGTATTCGGTATATTTACAAACGATCTTTAAACATCTCAGGTCATCAGCGTGAAACGGCAGATAAATTATACTCAAGAGGCCTATTATTTCAGGCGTCAGATTATTTTACGTACCGTAAATGTACGACACGGGACACACGGCTTTACTTCCCTTCCGAAGGAAGCCATACTTAGAATCTTTACACCCGAAAAAATCTATCGATCCTACTCGGGATTGAACTCCCGATCTTGGGTTTAGGAGGCAAAGCATGGTTACCACTAAACCACCAGAACCGACTTCATGTCAGTGATGAAGTAATTCTCACACATCTACCAAAATGAGAGAGGTAGACAAAACTGAAAACCAGGTTCCATATGCACCAACGGATTACCACAAAGAGCAACAACTTCGGAGTGTGTTTTATTCTTTAGTGGTTGTCGCCGTAAAGCTTTTCTCGACCGTGTATTGACTCGTAATGAGAAATGAAGTTTGTAGTATCTAAATGCAGCTACCCTATTGGCTTTTGATAACAGAAGAGTATGCTGTGGTAGACCTCAGAAGGCATGATCCATTATGCGCTTCTGTCACAGGGAGAAACCATCACCGCCCGGATTTATTCAGACCAGCTAAAACGATGAACGAAACTTTTCATCATAAGCAACCTGGGTTATCAAACATGACAATGCGGGAGACAGTAGAAAGACTGGAATGGGAAACTGTATTGCGGCCTCTGAGCTGTTCAAACTCTTCCGCTCTTGCAGAACTAGCAGACAAGCACCATGTCAAAAATAATGAGATGTATAGAATCCTAAGCAGTTTCTTCGCAACCAGTGATCAGACATTTTTAAAAGTGCCATTTACAAGCTGGTTTCAATTTGGAATGTTCAATGGATACTATTTTCCTGAATAAAGTTACTTTAGGTATCTAAAGGTATCATCTAAACTACAGAACGAAGTTTTTTAACCATCAGACAATTTTAATTCACACACACACACACACACACACACACACACACACACACATGCTCATTTATTAGAATACTTTAATGATTTTAGAATCATAAACATATTTACAAAATCATAAATCGACCTGTTAGTCATTTGCGAAACTATCAAAGGACCAATAGGAGTCATACCTTAAGTTCGCTTCTTATAACTTCTAAGCATAAGTATACATTATGCCAATGTTCAAAGGGTTATTGACATGATGGCTAAAAATAATTAATAAGTCTGGGGAACGGAATCCACAGTTTAACCAAATATGTATAACTTCTAACTGGAAACAGTCGTGTTAAAATAGTTTGCCAAAATACATCGCCATGCTATATCTTTTAATAAAAAGTAATAATTAAATTTATTTTAAATATTTGTTAAAGACGTTTCCATTACTCATTAATATTGTTAGTTGACGTTGTAACATAATAAATTCTCGTATTTCTCAATACATATTTTATTTAATAAATGGTGTAGACTTTAATCTATTAATATTTAATTACACTTACTATTTTCTGTTTCTGGCATAATTCTTTTGTTTTATGATTTTAGTTCAAAGTTTTGGTACGAACTTGCTTTTTAAATATTATTTATTATGCCTCAAAATGAGATCTTGTCAGTCCTGGTGGTGCAGTGGTAACCATACTTGCCTTCTAAACCCAATGTTGCGGGTTCAAACCCGGCCAGGATCGATGGATTTTTTTCGGGGCGTAAAAATCTTAACTATGGCTTCCTTCGGAAGGGAAGTAAAGCCGTGGGTCCCGTGTCGTACATTTACGGCACGAAAAAGAACCTCAAGCCTGAAACAAGAGGCCTCTGAGCAAAATTTGTCGGCCGTTTCACGCCCTGAATAAAATGGGACGCTGATGACCTGTGATGTTAAAGAGCGTCCTTAAATAAATAAATAAAAAAATGAGATCATTGTTTGATTAATAACTGCTGAACATGCAGAAATTTGCAAAAGGTTTTAAAAATTTAAATATCTGCCTTAGTGCTAAATTTCCTTATTTGGAAAGCATTCATTTCCAGAATATGAAAAATAAAAATAGGCCATTATTTCTTGGAACTATTCTTATGTGGCAATAACACCTCGCAACACTTTCTCTACTAATGTTCAACTCTTTTATAGACTGCAATAGTAGAAAATATAAGGAAATTTATTATTTAAATAAATGTAAAATTTCTTGTTACTTTTACCAGTCACAAAAGAGGACAACGCCTTCCTATGTTTATTATAAACACGATGACAATTGACTTTAAGTAACTCTAATTATATCTACTAGGCATGTGTGCCTTTATTAACTTTATTTCTAATGAAGATAATTACTTAACTGGATGCAATTGGTGAAAATAAGTGTTAAATTATTCGGAAATTAATGGCGGACGTTTTAGTAAATATAATTATGATTATCTCGGGGAAATTCTTGAAGGAATTGCTAATAAACGCAGGCTTACAGATTCAACTATCTGTGAACAATTGAAGAAAATAAGAAAAGCGAAAACACTAAACAAACGAATCCCACATGTCTTATCGAGCATTAAAAACATCCAATGGTTTGAAATATGTTCTTCATCCCTTTATCGCAACAAAAATCTCTTTTTGGATGATATTGTGATGAAAAGTAGGCTCTCTATAACCACCGCAAATGTACGGAACCATGGCTGCATCTCGATGAAACACCCAAACACTTCGCAAAACCAAAATCACACTAGAAAAAGGCCTATGTTGGTATGCCTTCAATTTCTCCATCGATTACAAAAGAAACAATTACATCGGAGAGTATTGCCAAGCAATTGACCTAATGTACCAGAAGCTATAAACAAAACAGCCAGTACTAATTAATAGAAAATGGTATATTCTTCTTCATAACATCTGGCTACACGTCCCGCAAAGTGTAATTGAAAAACTGATTGAATTACCTCATCCCGACCTTTGACCTACTGAATTTCATTTATTCAGAAACTTGGGCAGTTTCTGCAAAATGAAGTCTTCAGTTACCAAGAAGATGGTACTTGGAAATCAAATGTTCGGTAGAACAGAAAAATTATTTTCAAAATGGTATAAACAAACTTAAAGTTAATTTTAAATTTATTTGTGATTTATTGAAGTTTAAATAACAAAATCTGCATTATTTTCCGAACGACGTAGCAACAATTATTGCTCTATTATATCCGTACATAATGGAACAAACAGAGATATTCTCAAACGATTCATTATATGTTGTTGGTATATGTCACCACTATACATGCTTGTTAGTTTATTTTTCACTGTTATTACTCAAACTTCATTTTTATGAACTGTCTAAATTTTTTAATTTGAAGTATTTTAATATTTTTCGTGTTTGTTATGGTTAGCAACCCAAAACTCGTCATAAAAACAAAACATTTGATAATTGTTTAGATATTTACGTTTTGTTTGTGTGAATTAATTTAATACCTATAATATTTGGGATATCATCAAAATATCATTCATTTTTGTGTTCTAATACCTTTTTATTTTTGCTTATAAATTGGAATATTTTTTCTCAAATATTACCTTGTATTTATCATAAAATTAGGAAAATAAGTTTAATTTAAGAGCATACAAGAGCATATATTGGCTTCTTGAAGTATATATATATATTACAGGCCAAAATTCTAGAGATCCCTTATGTCGGTTTTGCTGCATATCAAGCTCACAATTATTGCAGAGTACCAATTCCCAGGTTCAAACCTCCCCACTTAATCATATCGGAGTTTGGAGATTGCAGCATTCTCATTTGATTGACACCATTACAAACGCCATAGGGAAGGGGTGTCAGATTAAAAATACAACTCGTCCTGTCCAGATTTGCGCCCCATTCCCCCAATTTACAGCGCTCGAAAGGAGGGGGTGGGAGGTGCCCGCCTGGGCTAACCAAATTGACCTGATTAACACCTCCAATAAATTGCTATTATTCCAATCGTGTGATGTTGTAGGGAATCCCTCTGTCGGCGCAAACCTGTAATTAAAGTTACTTTAATCCGTTTGCCGCACATAGACACACACTCTTACCTATACCTTCAATTGAATTCTGTGTTTAATTGTTTGGTTCGTGCATGACACCGCCCCTGTTCCATCGGATTATTAAGGCTAATTAGAATAGCAATGAGGCAAGCTGCCCCCCAACTCGGCCTGATAAATGATCGGTAATGAGCTGCAAGGGGACTGTACTATTGTTCCCTCTGTGTTGATAAAGGGGTTGCTAACAGATTCTCTGTTATCACACTCTGTGTTATGGTCAAAGCATACGGACCCCAACCTGAGCTTGTAACTCTTCAGCACTTCACTGATATCCTTCACACGCTAGCCAGGCGTGTTTCTGCACTTTTTACAGGTATTATGATTTTTTTAAAAAAAGAATCTCAAAGCAGCAACTCACAACGCCAAAAGTGCTTACATTATGATTTTAATTCTCGATTTTAAGTGATTTAAGTGAATATTTTGATAGCCTAGGCTTTATAGAAATATAAATGTATTTTCATTCAATCATTAATGTATACATAAGAGACAGAGATTACAGAGTTTCGTTTATTCCATTCTCTTTTACATATAACACTTTCGTTGTAAATATAATGGGGGATGTAAAATAAACGGTTAACAAATTTTCAAACATTCATTAATACATATAATACATTTATTTTATAATTTTAATTTTCATTATCTCTCTGATGAAGTGATTCGACGTTTATTAGCGTTTTTTTTTTTCTTATTTCTCCTAAAATTCCCTACATTCTTTATATTTCTATTTTATCTTAAATTTAAAATTCTTATATCCATCGATAAATTAATCCATTGGTAAAATAAACAATTTTCTCCATAATTTGTCTCTTCACATTCACATTCCCAAATATTATCCAAATCCACCACACTTGGGACATTTTTCTTTTACAGATCCCCTTTTTATCACAATTAAGCATATCACTCCGGATATGAACCATGCTATTTCTTCTCCCCTTGCTTTATCATATATTTAAATACCACCACGGGTGGCCGAGGTCGTTAAGGCGCGGACTCGTGAGCGGGAGGTCTGGGGTTATCCCGCCAGGACCGTCCTCCCTGGCAGGTTTTTTCAAAGTTTTCCTCAGTCCTCATAAGTGGCAAATGCCGGGGAGTTACCCGAAACTTAGGCCAGGAACATTTCCTTCCTTAAAAATCCTTTCCCAATGTATCATTTCATCTCATGTATCATCAGCGTCCACTACCTGTAGTGCCTCGGTAGTGAAAACGGGCGTTAAACACTTTAAAAAAATATTTCAATCTATTTTTCTCTCTCCCTGTTACTTTTAATGTTTTATACAGTTTTAAGGTTTTTTTAATCGATACTGGCCAATAATTCCTGTTTTTCAATAACCTCCACTGTATATCATAGCTATCTCTTTCTATGTCAGAATTCCGTTCAGTGTTTTGCTGTCAATGCCTGACTTTGGCACTTCGTCGCTCTGGTTTGTTTGTTGTAGTTTTTCAATGAATCTTAGACGTTGCTCAGTTAGACATAAGTATGTTTCGTGAAAAACTGAGTAATTTCGTATGCATTTGTTGCTTCTTTTTCTTCTTTTTCTTCTTTTTTTAATTATTATTTAAAGTTTAGAGTTTTATACCTTTCACAGGGTATTCAGTTCATTTATGTCCTGAAACTCTGCCCTTTGAGTTTTCTTTATTTCCTTTTCTGAGTTGTGTTGAAAATAAGAGGAAGTTAAAAAAAGTTACACTTGATTATTCCAAGGCAATGCAGTACAATATGTCACAAACATACAACCCTCTATTTCAACATAATCATCCGGTCTCTGTAACACGTTTCACTAAATTTTCGATTCCTGACGTTAGACTTTTGGCATTCATTCATTCCTGTCTTTTTGTTTCTTTTTTAATAAGTTGATAAATGTTTTCTAATTATATTCCTGACACAGGAGGAAAGAATCAGCCTTTAGGGTGAAGCTTTCTAAGAGAGTTTATGAGACTTTTCTTTCCCTTGCAAATCACGTTGATTACGTATTAAGAGTATATTTAGAGCTCCGTCGGAAAAGTATTCAGCCAGTATAATTTTTTTAAGAATCAGTAACGCGAGCCTTGCGTGACCAATATTCAGTTGGAAATGAAGAGCTTTTGAATGACATTTTGTAATGTTAGACTTGGCACACACATGACCAAGAAAAAAAATGAGTAATACGTATAAAATTTTAAACTTGTAAATTCCTCCACTGAAACTGTACAAATCAATAACGCTTTCGCCTATGATTAAATTGTCATCCATTAAAAATTGTCTGAATACTTTCCTACAAATCAACAATAAATACATCAGCATTCTACCGGCTGAGGAAGGATTAAGAAATTTGAAAATAAATACGAAGACCTCACGTGTGGTTAAGCGATAACGGAAACTTTATCCTGACAATGCTTCTGTACATTGTTCTTGTATTGGGAAGGTATTTTGTGAAAATATGTTATCACATCCAAATATGTATAATTTTGCTATTTACTTTCCTCTTTTTGCTCTGAAAGATTTGTTTGTTTATTTATTGACGCTCTTTAACATCACAGGTCATTAGCGTCCCATTCTATTCAGGGCGTGAAACGGCCAACAAATTTTGCTCAGAGGCCTCTTCTTTCAGGCTTGAGGTTCTTTATCATGCCGTAAATGTACGACACGGGACCCACGGCTTTACTTCCCTTTTGAAGGAAGCCATACTTAGGATTTTTAGGCCCGAAAAAATCCATCTATCCTGGCCGGGTTTTCAACCCGCGATCTTGAGTTTAGAAGGCAAGTATGGTAATTACTTCAAATGCCATGAAATAACTGTACGTTTTCCCATATTCAATACACATATATGACTGTGATGTCATTAACATACGTTTCACTATAATGGTTTGCAGCGCGACTGCGAACAAAGTCCCCTACAGCAGCGAATACAAACATCAGACCGAAGATAGATGTTCCCTACAGGCATTGCTGCTGTTTATTTTTTTCCTTTTATACATAAAAACCCATGAAGCAGATAAAGCGTTGAAACTTTTGGAGCTAATGCAAACCAGCAACTGCCTAAAGGGCCGCCTCCTGAGGCATAAAACATTCAAAAGTATACGTCTTGGAAGATAGCCTTACAGCTTTCAGGCTAGAGGTGGGGTGATGGACAAGGATAAGAGTCGGCAAAACATTAAAGTTTATTTTAATTATAATGTGAAAAAGGTTGAACATTTACGGAACAGAAATCTCATTAAGGCGTATACAAATGTGAAACGCGTTTGGAAAAGACGAAAGTTCTCTGTTGCTTTGACTGCATTCCTCTTCTCGCGACATCTTTAAACTGTGGACTGAATACTACAGGTGTAGGTTTGTAGGAATTAATGAATTGAATTGATGATGGCGCAAATGAGCTCGGCGACAGATTCCTATTTATTGGCCGCAACTAGTTTGCTCACGTAAGGGGGGGAAAAGCTCGTGCATTCTGTTATTTTTGTAAGCTCGCTAATGAAATGTGGCATCAAATCAACACTCTCTGGAGAGATCTATTTTAAAATGTGTAATTAATTTTTTTTATTGTGCTTTGTCATATGCTGCTATCTGTTTCCGAAGTTGTTTCATGAACATAGACGCGAAGTTGTCTTAACTTCAAACATACAGTGCAGTTGACCCCGAATTCTGCTTAGCTGCACATTTCTTGTATGCAGTCACAAACTCTAACCCCACTCCCTTTGACGTCATGTCCTTAACTTGCGTCTGGCTTATGCTGATATCCTGTTTCCAAAGGACTTGTTCCTTCTCTAGTCATCTCATGCCAATTTACTTTTGGACTTATTTTTTCTCACATATTTTTATATTAAATTCTTGCATAATTTCGAAAGCTTTGTACTCTTGCAGTCAGAAATCTTTACAGCTTGACTTGACCGGAATTCGAACCCAGAACCTTTGAATTAGTAGTCGCAAACGCTACCACTAGACCACGGAGGAGGTCTTCCATTATTGTCATTCTTTGTGTTAGCACTTGAGACTATACTTAGTTCAATACCTTAAGGCCTATAAGTATGATTTGGTATATCAGATGTTAGTTACTTATGCGTTATCCTTTGAACAGGCAGTAGACACGAGTAATATTAACCATCTGGTCAAGCAGTCCCGCAATTTTAGTGTCGTTCATATGTCCGAAATAAGCTTTAAGCCGAAACCTGCCCGGACATGAACATTTGAAAATGTAATGTTCACTTTAGATTAATATTAACTTCTTATTTTAGGTTTCGACACAAATAACATTGCAGTAGTTGCATATCTATG
Organism: Metallyticus violacea; assembly: GCA_030762175.1. Classification (NCBI taxonomy): domain Eukaryota; kingdom Metazoa; phylum Arthropoda; class Insecta; order Mantodea; family Metallyticidae; genus Metallyticus; species Metallyticus violacea. The sequence goes on from CM060833.1 coordinate 73,505,170, forward strand.
CTTCGTGAGAAGGTACGCCACAGAAAGATTCTCCCAAAGTTTCACTGTTATGCATAAAGGTAAAATAACTAGCGCAAAATAAAAATAAATTGTTTAAATGTCGATTCCAGTATATTTAAGCACTTAAAAAGAAGTTATGTCACCACTTTTATTTCATATTTGTATACATAAACCTATTTAATTCTAATATTTTTCACTAAAATTTTCATACAGAGGAAATGCACGAGTAAATTGGCATGTGATGACTAGAGAAACAACAAGTCCTTTGGAAACAGGATAACAGCATAAGCCTGACGCAAGTTAAGGATATGACGTCAAAGGGAGGGGGGTTAGAGTTTGTGACTGCATACAAGAAATGTGCAGCTAACTAGAATTCGGGGTCAACTACATTGTATGTTTGAAGTTAAGGCAACTTCGAAAACAAGATAACAGCACCTGACTGACGCGAGTAAAGCTACAGGATGTCTGAGGGATATTATAGCTGCTTACAAGAAACCAGCAGTCGTTTACTAGGCAGAATTCAGAGCCTACACTATAAGGTTGATGCTAAGGCAACTTCGTCGTCCATGGTAACAAATGTCCGATCACTAGTGATTACTCAAAAGTAACATCCTTCAAATACAACAGTTACAGTTCACCTTCCATCAAGGCTATCTGGCTTCGAGCTCAGAAGTGGTTAAGTAGAATTTCGGTACTTCGGTTTCTCATGGCATGCATTCTGCCAACTAATCTACCAATAATCGCATTATCTACCTAATGTGGTATACCGAATTTGGTGTGCAGCTTGAAAATGGACTACATCACCGCCCTTTGCTGTCCAAGAGTGGAATTTCAATGCTTGATTGACGCGAGTGAGCTGGCATATATCTCATTAAGAATGATGGATTTTAGGTTTCAAAAATAATAAACTAATGAAAATAAACACAGTTTGCTCTAGGGTTGGTAGGATTAGTTTCAAAATCGCATTAAACCTTGAAGAGTGATAATCATAGTGATGAAGAAATAATGTACAGAAAGATTCCTTACTTAAATAAAGATTTTTGGTTATACTGTAAGTTTAATAGCGGCGAACAAAAACTGGTTGTTGCACAGGACCTAAATCCACTGTTTAAGGACATTACCGGCTAAGAAATCTAGTTAATAATAAAATATATTCTGTTCACATAAACCAGTCTATGTTCCATTTGAACAGCACTTATATTTTTGAGCTCTTACGTGAAACATAATGGCACAATGAAAAGTGTGACTGTTCAGCATTCCCAACGTTAAGGACCACTGCGGACAAGCTATTTCTCAGAGGCGATCAGTACTTAAGCAGATAAATGTGGAGACATATACTACGTAATACAACATATAGCAGGTGGATAGTGACGTCATTAGCGTGCTGAGCGCTGTCAACATGAAGCCAATAAGTGGGGGTCTGCCTATCCAGCCATCAATTCCAATTCAATCCCATTTACTCTCCGCTCTGAGCTATGTGCAGCGTATTCCCTCAGGGAGAGCCCTGCGGTCATCAGTAGCCACAGCCACAGGTGGCACAACTCTGTGTGTGTGCGTGAGTGACAGATTTCTATTTATTGGCCGGAACTAGTTTGCTCACGTAAGGGGGAAAAAACACATGCATTTTGTTATTTTTGTAAGCTCGCTAATGAAATGTGGCACTCAATCAACACTCTCCGGAGAGATCTATTTTAAAATGTGTATTTATTAATTTTTTTCACTGTGCTTTGTTTCCCAATGCTCGCTACATTGGATTGTAAACATAATTATACATAAATATTCAGTATTGGCATTAAACTATAAACTACAAAATATCTAAGTGTGGCTTAGATAATATAAAGATAGCAAAAAGATAAACATAAATAGAGCACAGTGTAAACTGCTACATTATATCTTAAAATTCACTGACATATGTTGATGTGCTTTTCTGTTACTGTGCCAAACAGGAAAACAAACCCCCATGGGCTTTTGTTTCAACACTGTAAGTCAGGTGTTGTAAGGTCATCAATTACTTTCTACCGAAAGTCTTTGAGTAATCCGTAGGTCATGTTTTAACTATGGACTTTCAGGGTCGAAGTACAAGGGAACCCAACGAACAAATGCTGGATTTACATCTAAATTCGTAGGAGTTGCAAACCTGTGATACATTATTTCCACATTTCCTCCATCATAATGGTATCATTCAAGATATAGTGCGACAATCTGCAAAAGATTATGCCCAGAAACCACGCGCAACCCACTAGGTTGGGCAATGGGTGGTATGGAAAAAGAGCACGACTATAATTGACTGCAGCAAAAGTGCTGAGAGGCAATGCTAAATGCTGCAATACATGCAGTTCAAAGAATGACTTTTACGTTACTAAACCCGCTAGATATCATATGTCACACATATAAGCAGTACCCTATAATTTACGACATAGAATGTTCAATGTGTAAAAGTATCTGACCTGATTAATTTACATAAAAATTGGACGTAGGTGCGATAAAATGAAAGTGATAAATCGGAAATAATAAAATCATAGCGATAGGCAGCTGTGATTGTTTGAAATTCCTTATATTCTCATTACGGATTGGTCACTCTTTCATGAGTACATAATCACTGTTAACGCTTATACTGATATTAAGGAAGAATAGGTTTACGACTAGTAGTGATTTTTGGCGATAGGAATAAGAATCATCAAATCGAATAAACCTCGAATGGGTATGTAATTTTAAACTGCCCGTGGGAAACGATATAAGTTCAGAAATTAAATAAAGAAAGGACATGATGGCACTTTTATTATTAACATTTTACGTTTTTAAAGCTTACGGTGCTATTTAAAACTGTCATTATGTAATGTTATGTGAAGATATGAGACGTTATTAGTAACCAAAGACATGAAACGAACGTTTTTAAACCTGTTGATTTTTTTTTTTTTTTTTTTTTTAAACAGATGCTTTTTAACGTCTCAGGTCATCAGCGTCCCATTCAATTCAAGGCGTGAAATAGCCGACAAATTTTGCTCAGAGGCTTCTTCTTTCAGGCTTGAGGTTCTTTATTGTGCCGTGTACGACAAGGGACCCACGGCTTTACTTCCCTTCCGAAGGAAACCATACTTAGGATTTTTACGCCCGAAAAAATCCATCGGTCCTGGCCGGGAATGAACCCGCAATCTTGAGTTTAGAAAGCAAGTAACATTACCACTAAACCACCAGGATCGACTTTTTAAACCTGGAAAAGATCTAAGTGCCATGCAGTACTTCTTCAAAAAAACAAAAATAAATAAATAAATAAAGTAAAAAAGTAGGATCAGCATGCATTACACGCATGCTGAAGTTAAAAGCCTGCCATGCTGATTATTTATTTCTAGTGCGCACTGATGTTAATGAATAAAGAGTGAATTTCTTCCTGTTAGCTTTAGTTGCAAATAATGCCAATTTCTGTTGACCCCTGTTACAGAGAATTAACCTCTTCCAGCCTTTCTATTACCATTTATCTTTCAGCCTAAAGAATTACTTTACACGTGAAAGTAGCATGATAAGACGTTCTTCTCCTTTTGCCCTCCATTTCGTGACTGACTACTATTAAAATTTTATCCTTACAGAAAGAGCATTCCTAAGCTACAAAAGCTGCTGGAGCTGCAGTCCCGAGCGACAGCGGATAGAGCCAAATTCCTCAGTCTCGAACGGCAGTGGGAAAATTCCGCTGTTGCCTCATGACTACATAATCTGCACGTAATTATTTTATTTCTGGCTTAAACCTCACCATGATGACGTTTGAAGTTGAATGCATAATTGAAATTTTTAGCACATTTTACAGTGGTAGATGTACGGTTGATGTGTTTTTTTTTTGTTTTTTTTTACAACAGCACGATAACATTAAGTTTTCGGGGTGTATTCTAGAGACATGATTTCCTAGATGTATCTTGTTAAACGTAATGTAACATTGTCCTCCGTAACTTTCTGACTGCAACATGTTGTTCCTTATTACAAAACTGATTTTTTCCACTTTTTACCATGTGTTGTCATATTGGAATTCGCAATTAATTTATACACCACACACACACACACACACACACACACACACACACACACACTAACCTTAACACTAACCTCAGGTAAATCATAGAAACCGGACCCAGTGGTTCGCTGCGGCGAGCTACGGCCTGACGGCCTACGCTCCCCTCATTTCGTAAATATAAGTTGATAGAGGATAGTGTACTATTAAGGATGTGGGTAAAATATTTTAACTGTGGCAAATCTCCTTTAACTGTACCAGGAAAAAAATCGCGAATATAAATTTGTAGCGGATTGTGTGCGTGATACTATGTTAGGGAGTAAATCATTGTAATGGTGCAAAACTCCATTAACTCCAGCAAAAAAAAGGAAGGGAAAAAAAAACATCTGGACGCAAGGATCCGAAACTCATACCTTCACCACTATAGCATGACGCTCTAACCGTCTGAGCTATTATGTCGTTGCACTTGGAAGCCTCGTTATCTAGCTATATCTGTGGAAGTCGCTCTTAATCTGCATCTCCACTATTCTCCTCTTATTCGGGACTGAGGAGTTCGGCTCTCTTCGCTGTTGCTCGGGACTGCAGCTCCAGCAGTTCTAGCAGCTTAGGGGATGAATCTTCCTCTAAGGGTAAATCTATTTCGACGCTCTATGTAATTATAGGTCAACAATAGATGTAACAACGCCGAGAATTGCAGCAATACATTATGACGTAATAAACGATAAATTCGAATGAAGTTATCGGCGAACTACGGAACGAATTCGCACTCAAATTTGATTCGCCATAAAATATAATGTATCACATTTATAGTGTCTTCTGCATTTGAAGAAGAACACGACAGCCAAGGTACCGGCTCGGATTCCAATAAGGATTTCGTGTAACTTGTACTTTTAGAAACAAGGGGGTGAGTTGCACCGCCCAGTCCAACCCAAGGCAGGAGGGTGATTAGGTCACTCTTTTGCAGGTTTGTATGCCCCTATAAAAATATGTAACGAAATAAATTACAGTGTAAATAAATATTGTTAGTAATTGCGTAATATAGGTTTTGAAATAGAAATAGCACTACAGATAATGCGGATTTTGCCTAAAAGTATGATTTGCGTTATCAGCAACTGTGTATGTAGCAGTAATATTAAGGTACTGTTTATCGCATACTATAATACAGGTTGATCAATACTTGACGCAACCGCACGAATGGCCGGCAGTGCTATGTGGGCGTATATTTTCCCTCCGCGAGGCTTCAGTGCGAGTTAAAATCTTGCGAAAGTAGCACGTGTTTGTTAGGGGACGCATTACAGTGTTCTGAGTGAAAGTGTATCAAGTGAACCTCGCAGGTCGCGAAACCGGTTCATACGTATAACAATGCAATGGGAGAATAGAAAACATAGCTAATTTTTTAAAAGTAGCTGACAATTTAAATTAACATAATTATATTATTAAACTGTTTTGCCTATTACCAAATTATAATCATAAACAAGAAGTATTTATTATTTAGTTGGTAAAAGTGTTTTATTTTAGGTGGAATGAATAATAAAGGAAAAGAGTGACAGGTTTTTAAGATGCTTAATGGTATTCACTATGAAAGATCATATCCACAATGTCAAAATAAGAGAAGAACTTGAAAATTCATAAGTTAGAGAATAAAATAAGCTAGTTTAAATAAGAATGGTTTAGCAAATCAATCGCATGAATTCATGTATAGTAATAATGGAAATGTTACAACATAATTTACAAGGATGCTCAAAGTTATAGTGGATGATGAAGCAACAGTTTTTTAGTCTGTTCTTGCAGATGATATTTTAAAATAGCTAAATTCAACTATTAGGAAAATTATTTGTCAGGAATAAGTATTTGCTTCTAACAGAAAATAAATAAGACATATAAACTAAATATTTTTTCAATGGGAATGTCGAAAATGGATTTAAGAAAGGATGAAAACTGTAAAATGGAATATTTCAAATCAACACTACATGCAACTCAAAAGAAATAAATGCAATATTTTGAAAGGAAAAGTAAACACAATTGATTTAGCAACAAGTGGTTAGACACTTGTAAAAACATAGAACACTAATTATATAATAGACCATGTGAAACAAAATTTGGACAAACTGAATTATAGCAGTAGAGAATACAATTAATAAATATTCTTTGGATAGGCAATAAGCAGTGTTTGCTTATGATTGCAACAGAAGAAGAAGAAATAAAAGTTGTTACCAGAGTTATGTAATAATTGTTTATCAACAGTTAAAATAAATAAACTTGCCAAGCATTCCCTTCATTTCCCTGCAGTCCCTACGCATAGTCATAGCATAAAATGCAATGCTGCAAGAATGTCATGTTTGTGAGGAATTTTTTTACCTCGCAAGGGCTAACAATCTTCCAAAATAGATGGAAATCGCAAGGTGACATATTGGGAGACTATGCAAATGTCCTGTCTCCCAGCTTCACTTTTGCGAAAGTAATGTAACAATAGCAGCTTCCAGACGCCGAGAATTGGCAACATAACCTGTTGCTTTTGCAAGAGTTGGGGCTCATGTGTCAAATTGCAGGCTTCAAGAAGTTCCTGTAATAATGTGCTTTATAGTTAACCCTTCATACTCAGTGTATGTGATGAAAACCTTGTGCTAGTCATAGGCAATAATAAGCAAGAGTTTCATATTGTTAGGAAACTTCCATCGTTTTGTCGGAAGTGGAAAACTTGAGTGCCACCATTCGATCGACTGCTGTTGTTGATTTGTTTTATTTACGGACGTTTTTTAACATCTCAGGTCATTAGCGTCCCATTCAATTCAGGGAGTGAAACGGCCGACAAATTTTGCTCAGAGGCCTCTTCTTTCAGGATTGAGGTTCTTTTTCGTGCCGTAAATATACGAACGGGACCTACGGCTTTACTTCCCTTCCAAAGGAACTCATACTTAAAATTTTAAGCCCGTAAAAGTCTATTGATCCTGGTCGAGACTGAACCCGCGATCTTGGGTTCTGAAGGCAAGTAAGGTTGCCACTATACCACCAGGACCGACTCGATAGACTGCGGTTTTAATTCTGGGTCGTAGCTGCAATCAAAGTTTCGTCTATTCAATAATGCTATGCAAAAAGTGTCATCTTCGCGGTGATAATGCTCCAAATGCAACTCGGCCACAACAAAATTTATTTTTCAAACTTCTACTAGCAATTTTTCTCGTTCTCGTTTTGGGAGCATTTCTAGTTCCGTTGCCAGTTCAACTACATACTGTTGTTAGGGCAACGTAGTATCACCACATGCTTTTCGCAATATCTTGCAGCGATATCTTCGTATTTATGATCGGCGCTCTCCCGTTATATGATGCAGAATTAA